>OX155952.1:23654416-23776916 GCA_944548615.1 Micropterix aruncella | reverse complement strand
TAGTTCATACTCGAACAATCGATCATATCCGGTTCACCGTTTGCTGAGTATAAATTGTGTAGCTAATTTCTAAATTTTATTAATTTAATAAAGAAGTCAAAACCGAGATTAATTTTATTATAAAAACCTTTTTGAATTTATTTATCCCCAAAATTCAATACAAGGACAGGACCACCTTGACTCTATGTCGTAAAATGGTTACTTTATTAGAAATAAGTAATTTTATCAAAATAAAAATTGCTGTTTTAAAATATTCAATGTTTTATTTATTTTGCATTTTAATAACCCAATCCCATAGCAATTTATCGCATAAATTATAATAAATTATTAAATATTAAGTCGCTGATTTCGACTCTTGCGGTTGGTAGACGAAATTCGGTTGTATGGAATTGGCAAAACTGCATATATGTCAAACGATCGGTGTCAGTGTCGTGAAACAACAACAATGGCGAGGATTGGGACTCAACACGCGATAAATTATGGAAATTCTGTATTTAATTTACAGAAATCGCGTGACAATATATATATATATATATATATATATATATATATATATATATATATATATATATATATATATATATGTATATATATATATATATATATATATATATATATATATATATATATATATATATATATATATATATATATATATATATATATATATATATATATATATATATATATATATATATATATATATATATATATATATATATATATATATATATATATATATATATATATATATATATATATATATATATATATATATATATATATATATATATATATATATATATATATATATATATATATATATATATATATATATATATATATGTACACTTTCTTTATACGAGTACTATAATTAAATATAAAAGTACATTTGTGGATGAACCGAATTAGTTTTTTTTCTAATTTTAAAAAATATTTACCACTATTATGCCACTATTCGTCGTTCAAAACCAGCCAAAATATAATTAAAATTAGATTTTGAGTAAAACAGTGACTGATAAGACTAATGTTATCAGTCGCTAAATAATATTGTACTTATTAGGTTAAATATCTGTTACATTACTTCTTATAATTTACACCAAAACTTAGAAGGCTTAAGTTGACTCGAAATAGAGCAGTTATTATTGTTACTATTCAGCCTCACACCAGTCACATGTTACGGCTGCTGGATGTTTCGGAAACAAATCCTTTAAATTGGCCTTCGAAAGAACTATCGACCTTTCAAAAGAACAACCCAGGACGCCACATAAACCAATTTAATATTGCAGGGCCTGTCCAGCATTTAAATAAACGCAACGGTCAGAGATGACGTCAATGGTTTTAGACATTAGGCGTTCAAATTTATTAAATAGCAATTTGTTTACATAATTGGATTTTGCACCTTAAAAGTAAATAGTTTAATTTCAGTAAAAATTTACTGCAGTTGATGGCGAGTTGTTGTTGATGACTTGAAATTGTCAGAACCACTAATTCATGAGCTGCGAGTAATATATCTGAAATTGCTGCTCCCATTATTGCTGCAAAAGCAACTGAAATCTTTGCAAACAAAAACTACCCCCACCACAGAAAATCTGGCGACACAACAGCTATACTGGACACTCGTAAGTGCCGCTGTTATCGAAGTAAGAGTTGTTTCTAATATTAAAACTTAACTGATGATTTTTAAATTTTTAATTGACTATTTTGAAAACCTAATTGATAATTATTTTTTTTAAAATGCGTATATTTTTTGGTATTTGAATATGTTCGATTTTGATTATTATAATTGATCCGAAGATGCTTTGCCTTTATATATAAAAATTATAAGTACACGTAATAAAGTTGTGATTATCTTCTAACAATTGTAGAATGACGTATTTCACATCATGTACTTTTTGGAATTAATAAAATATGACTATGACTATGACTATGACTTTCATCTAGAGTAAATTTGGGAAAATATATGTATAATACAGCTGTGTATTAAACAGATTTTTCTTTTTATATTTGTGTATCTAAAATAGCGATATTTTTATCAAATTTATATGTAGGTACGTCATAACATACGTCAAATTGTGACCCAGTTATTATTTATTTCTTTATTTCGAAATTAGATACTTTCACACACCCCAAAAAAAAACTCGGTATGACCCCAATATTTCCAGGTGAAATTATTTAATTTTAATATCGCACGACACGCTTAAAGTACATCAGCCGGAATTATCATATCCCCGTTATCCTCATTTCGTGTCCCACGTTTAACTCCCGGAGACACGACCCGTCACTCAAATAGACACGTATCCGATTCCATTACGACGATGCCGCACCAACATTAATAATTTAGCTACACGAGTGCAAAATATGCTCCGCTTAAATAATAATATTTTTTCAAACGCTTATATTTGTCTACACTTATGTCTGATAGATTAACGCGAGTGGCGACTTCATTACTGCATCTTGTTTTATATACCTAGTGGTAATTAACAACCCCCTTTTATGATTATATTGAAAGATCAACCATTTAAAAAAAACGAACTGACCATAGTCAGTTAGATCGATGATTTTTAGTATGTGCACAGTATACCAGACAATAGCGTCTCCTAAAACAAAATTTAAAACGAGGCGAGCTACATAACGAGTCTAAGGGCTCGCATATGTCCACTACTCCGCTAAAGCAGATGCTAAAATGTTTAGACAAATTCGCCGACGATCGCACACACGTAACGCTAACCAAAGGCGTTCGTCGAGACGTACCCCTATGCTCACCTCCGTTGCACCCTGTCCCGCAAACCCATATTGCGTGAGAGTGCGTCTACTGTTCTTTCGGTATACTGTGGTATGTGTGTGTGTATGCGTGTATGCGTGTGCGTGTGTGTATTTAAGTGTATATTTATATTACCTTTTTTCTCAATGAAAAAGTATGTCACAACTGTTTAAGCTAAGCTAATGTCACATCTGTGTAGGAAACCAAGACTAACTGCTAGCTGGCCTTACAAAGAACACCGTGCGGCACCTAGTGCAAACGGTAATTGTTTTATTATTCTCCGAGCAAGCTATTCGGCTCACATCCCCGAGATACAAATTAATCGAAGCGGCGAATAAAAACTATTCAATTGTGATACCCGCACGTCGTTAAAGTAGATTGCGAGGCGCGCAAACGAAATAGAGGGGGGTTCGTTATGGATGGTTTCATTGTGCGAATTATTCCTTTCAGTCCTCCGACACGGTCGCGTTTCAGAGAGATTGAATGAAAATAAAAAAGCGCCAGTCCGGCCTGAAAAAAGAGCACATCGCGTTCTCACCTGCGCCCCGTGTTTGTCGTGGGCGAGACGGCACATGCGGGCGGCACGCGGATGGCCTGGGCGGCTGGGCGGCTGGGCGGCATGCACATACGGGTGTCGCCCGCCCTGATTAAATAAGCCTCTTTCGTGATGATTCATACAGCTGCACCGAAGGGACACGTTCTGCATTTTAAGCGTTACCATCCCCTTGAAAAGGAATTTTGGTACAATGCATATGTATCGATAAAATATCCATATAATGGACGATATTTGTATTAAGAATTATTTATATATTGAGAATCCAGTGTCTAGTAAACAGCCAAATCGTACATTATATTCATTTATTTATTCATCTATATTAGATTCCGAAACCGTTTGACCGATCACCATTAAGTTGGCACATATATGTATTTTTTTCATAGAGAAGGTTTTTATGATATTAATTTTGTTGTAACTTACCACTAGGTGGCGCTGCAGCACATTAACTTCTATACCGCCCAATCGATCGCCAAAAGAAAATTGGTAGGTATACGTAGACATTTGTGCACGCATAATATTTTAGCGCTGCGTTATTCACTTTGACATAGCTTGCAAATAGATGGCGCTGCAGCACATCAACTTATATAACTTTCAACCGATCTCCATGAAAGTTGGTATACATAGGTATTTGAGATCAAATATGACACGGGCATCGCCGGGTAATACCACTAGTATATAGCTATATATAAAAATAGATGTTGGTATATCTGTCTGCACAAACTAAATAGACTTCGACACCGTTTGACCGATCACCATGGAAGTTGGCACATTTATGTATTTTTTTCATGGAGCAGGTTTTTATACTGTCTGCTTTATTGTAACTCGCCACTAGATGGCGCTACAGCACATCAACGACTATAGAAGTTGATGTGCTGCGACGATCGGTTTAATGTTATAACATTAAACCGATCGCCATGAAAATTGGTGCACATAGGTTACTTGACCACGTATAATATTTTTGCCTCATCCACTTTGTTGTAACTCGCCAATAGATGGCGCTGCAGCACATCAACGACTATAGAAGTTGATGTGCTGCGACGATCGGTTTAATGTTATAACATTAAACCGATCGCCATGAAAATTGGTGCACATAGGTTACTTGACCACGTATAATATTTTTGCCTCATCCACTCTGTTGTAACTCGCCAATAGATGGCGCTGCTGCACACTAACTTCTATGACATTTAAGGGATAGTATAGCCATGAACCCGCCATAAACGCCACCCGGGCAACACCAGTTAATATTTCACTAGTATTATACATATCATAAATTATTGAATTCTGGTACAAAATATTGATAACATGATACATCATTATTGACATATTTAATAAGAATTACCGTCAAATAAATTATAAGGATATAGAAGGAATAACGAGAATAACGCGGTAAGACGCGGTTAGTTTATTAGTTGAATTAATTAGAATTCCATGTAAGTCGAATAAGCAAAAGTAGCTACGTATTTTTGCTACGTAGATTTGGCAACATCCAACAGAGAAACAGTATTAGGAAATATACCCCCTCGAAGGGAGAGTATAAAATCTTTTAGATGCTTACTGAAGCAGAGTATTTTCAAATATTACGGGCAAACCAGCCACCCCAGGTTGTTATAACGACATCAGGTCATTATTTCTTCCATGGAGTGAACGCAGATTCCACCGTTTAACTACGCCGACAAGTCCATAAGAGTCCCACCTGTCCACTACACAGCAGTGGCGGGTTTCAAATAGTCCTTTTCAGATTAGGTTGAACAAGGGAGTTGAACCGTGAGTTGAGCCGACCCAAAATAATAAACTGGTTATCAGGCCCAAGCTGCACGAGGCCCAAGCTGCACGTTATATACCAAAGCAGCCGGAAGTCAGTGAATAATATATACTACAGACTGGGGAATGCGTGCGATGCGATATTCAGTCAGGCTAAAGCCAATAAGAAAGAACGTCTTTTTGTGTTCCTGCCCAGAAATGCTGTAAAGACATTCGTTCGTTGGTAAATAAGATATAACGTAAGATTAGAGATCCTGTCACGTTATACCAACACCAGAAACAAGAGCGCCACCGCATTTATCCAAAACGCGGAAAAAAGGAAAAACATACCATGTTAGGTTAGGTGATGACAAAAAAATAAAAAAATAACCACAGGGTCGGGGAAAGGATTTGGTTGGTCACTAAATTTGGCAAAACATAGAATAAACCCTCGCAACTTTAAAATAAAACTACAAATTTAAAGTTATGAAAAGAAAAGTCCTTTATTCAGTGCAGGTAGTTAGTTCCCTCCTTCTATCTCCTCTTCAGACATGGGGTACAGACTTCAGACATGTGACATGTGATACGTTTTCCAGTTCAAATGGACATCCAGGCGAGAAAAAGTCAGGGCACGGTGGCCCGATTTATAGTTGAATTTACATTGGAAAATAAAAAGGCGGCACAGCCAAAAAACACGCTGTGACGAAAAGAGAAACACACAATTACTACAAAACTCGTTTATCTCATTGAAACCCCAAAAGAATTAAACGCTTACCAGAAAATAGGACCTTGTTCACATCACTTTAAAATACTGCACTTCAAGTGCCTTAACCGCGGCGGATTATTCCGCTTTTAGCGAGTTTTCAGTCGCCCGGCGCGAGTGAGAAGTACTCTCCCTTGCGCCATCTTGGAAAATATGATCCCCCTCAATTACTGTGGCTAGGATGGACAGACTGGACTGCCTGCAGTTATACCAACTTTAGGAGATTAAAAAAAAACTCATAGCAACTCATGTTCACTAAAATAGTAATATTTTTTGCAATATTTATTACATTTATAAAAATTCTTTTGAACTTGATTTTTCAAGTAAATCTTTTGTTTTTGTCTTGTTTTTATATGGCGAGAACACCAGAAGGGTCACTTTTTATTGGGCCGTGCAATACGGCTATTTCTATTATGACAGATCCAATGTCAAAGCTTTTAGCGATTTTTATTGTTTTGGAGATATGTTTTGAGATTTTGAACCATGATTCCGAAACAACTCAAAAACTGAGTAAGACCAATATAAAAAAACACGAGAAATACAAGCGAAACATGTTGCAATGCGTGCAACATGTTTTTGAAACATAACATGCCACGCAAATTTGGATTTTTGTTACAAAGATTAAAGTGAAAGTATTCGAAGTTGATGTGTGTTTTGATTGCTACCTTTATCAGTATTCTTGCCTCGCGGGTGAATTACAGTTATACTTTTAATTTGACTATACATTTGGTTTAGGTACCTATCCATACTAAACAATAGGTAGTCTGATACAATTTTTTTAACTTCGACAGCATTGTGAAAGTGTTTTCTGGCCTTACCTGACTCTTCATTGGATCCGTATTGATTTGACACATATATTGGCCGCGATCCTCCTCTTGCACATTCCTGATATGAAGAAACCAGGTAGAATGATCGCTGTGAGAAACTGATACCCGGGGATTGTGCGTGATCACGTGATCGTGGATTGCTTGAATCGCTTTTGTGTCTGCTTTGACCCATCCTACCTGTAGAAGTTAATAAATATATACTGCAATAAAATGTTTAATTTAGACTAGAATAGAAGATATATATGTTTGCTACTAGCAGGTCTAGTATATTTCTAGTATGGGCTCCTAAGTAACATTTATTTATAACGGATACGGCACATAATACAAATCATTGTATGAGAACTATTTCAAGGACAACTACATGTATGAGAACTATTTCTGCTATGAAATCAAAAAGATTATTTCACGTACTATCATGTAAATTAAACAGTGACTTTGGTTTTAACCTTCAGGTAGTCACTTATTTCTGTAAGTCGTCATAGTTCCATGGACTTTATTAAATATGTTGAGATTAGTAGATGATGTGTAAAGAGTCAATATTTATGTATAATCAATGGCAATAATGAAAGCAGAAATATTTTGCTTCGAAAGTCATCAGACTCAAATATCCTGGTTATCAGTGTAACTGATAACATTGTATGATCCCAATCATAAAAAGACGGTACGATTCTACTCTGGTCAGGATACCTGCTTCCAAATATAGTCGTATTCATGTTGCCCAATCCTCGTGTAAGTTATTCTTCGTAGGTTAGTCTTTCAATTATTTATTAGGAATAAAAATATTTATTTTTATCCAGGACTAGTTTGGTCGTTATATTTTCTTTCGTTTAGCAATTTGGTAATGGCGGTTTCACCTAGTTGGTAATGATGTTTATACTGCAGATTATCTTCACAATAAAAATTATGTTATTAAATTTTTATTGGTTTCTCGTATATCGGTGTCGATTAAGTATTACGTAACTGCATAGAAATTGTACATCGTAACTGCATCGAAATAAATACCGTATTAAAATAAAACAGGTGTCATACTTTAAGAAATGTTTTTATAATAATTATTATCTATTTATGTTGTATAAATGTATCAGTTAAAACGTGAGAATAGAATCTGACGATGTTTACATTAAGCAAATATTTTAAGCAAATGTCTCTCATAAACAACAATACAAATACAACACTTTTGAAGTCAGGGTATAGGAATATAATTATGAGAAAATATTTAATAAATATGTATATGTACTTACCCTAAAGCTGCCTAATCGTACGACAATGCACTTGAATGTAGCGTCTCTTCCGACAGGAATGGTAAGGTTCGTGATGGGCTCTCCAAATTCCGGCTGGATCATATTACCTGAAACAATAATTGCAATAATGTTATTATTTGAAAGAGACCCATATGATCATCACGAGAATTTAATTCGAGAATGCGTCGCAGTGTAATTAGTGTGTAGCTAAACATAAATGAAATTATAGGTACATACATATATAGAACATAATTATATGAGTTTGCAAACGAAACACATAGAATGAGTTTGCAAACGAAACACAAACAATACAATATATTTATTACATGCATGGCAGAAAATTTTCAGATAGGTGTATCACGTTTAATTTAAGGTAATCCTTGACGATTTAAATATCAAATATTGAAATATTGCTAAGTAATAAAATGTCGTATAAAAATAATCAAATGTAATGCAGTCAAACCTATACGTTAAATATGCAATTAAAAAATAAAATGAATAAAATTAGTGAAAAAAATCTTAAAAATACTACATAGTGAAGGACATAGTCAAATTAATAAAGAAACAACAATAATTTAATCAAATAGTCATATTAATATTAATATTAAATAAAATTAAAATATATAAAAACAAAAAAAAATACGTGGTTATAAAAATCATCCAACTTTCAGAATGCGTTTTGGAAAGATTTTATTTAATACGCGTTTTAAAGTAGTATATTTTATCGGCTTTCATAACGGGGACACATAATGTAGAATTAAAAACCTATTTAAATATTTTTTCTGGTATTTTGAGAGTTTTATTTATATTATTTTATCAATTTTCAGCCGCTCTTGTATTGATATCGTGTCGATTTTTGTGCATTTCAAAGCTATTTAAGTTCATAAAATAAATATTTATATACATACTCGGAGACTACGGTGGGTATCATTAATTTTATTAAAAGCGGAGAACAATGCGTTGTTGAGCTCATCCCATAGAAAGATCTATTTTGCAAAACATAAACGCAATGTACGTTCGGAGCATTTTCCCATTTTCCCACATTAATATTGCGTAGGACATCCTGGAGTGGAAGCAGAAATGGTAGATGGCAATTGCTGCTTGTTCACCCGTTAGAAACCTAGCTTTTTTAATGGCATTTTTTTTTCAACAAATTCTCTTGGTATAGGTATTTATTAATCAATCCTCATAACTGTACGCTGTATGTACGCCGATAATCAAACTTCTTCGTCTCGCACTCTACCTGGGCTATATTTGAGTTTATGTATCCTCCCTTTTAGCATAGTAGTACATGACAGCGGTAATACCCGTCTCGGTGACATGGTACAAATCCACCACGCGACACCTAATCGAAAGTTATTACATACTTGTCGTAATACATAAAAAGTAGCGACCCTCGTGTCGGCGGGTATCGAGAGCACACGTGCCAGTTTACGCGGAGAAGCTTTACGTGCTCAACGGGAAACTTAGCGAATATTATGAGGGCGGCTCGACGAGACCAAGCCGACGCACGGTGGGGTATTTAAATATATACAAAAACTTAATCTAAACCAGATTTTTTCCGCTACAGTTTAAAGTAGCTGTGACATCACTTGACTTGTCTTTTTTTATATATATATGTATTTTGACATACCCGAGTCTCCTGTAGCGTCTCTCTGCTCCCTAATGACAAAACGATGCAACCAGGACATTTGTTCTTGTATTTGAGAAAAAAATACTGTATAATGGAGAAACTAGGACAGATAAGGGAAACTCTGCCAGGATCAATGGAATAGGTTCGACGGAACCCTGGACATTCATTCTTGATTCACCAGGTTTATTTAAAAAATATATAAATTTGAAGAACAAACGGTTTTGTTGGAATATTATAGAAAAAATATGTAACATTTTACATAACATTTTAGAGTTTATTTAAATAAATAATGCAACGTATGGTTACAGCGCTTTTTCGTAACAAACAAATGAAACGTTTTAGTCAGAAGGTTTCGCTATGGTACTGAAACGTAAAATTACTAGGAGCCAAGCGCAAACCATTAAAAAAGCGCAAGCTTTGTGACAAAACCATTGAAGCTTACATATTGCATCGTTTTGTCGCGAAGGACTTTATGATTATCAAGAACCGCGGATGCAGACGCATTTAGTAGGGTTTCAGGTCATTATATGACTCCAAAAGCATAGGAATAATTTGACAATACATTGTAACCATCAGGGTTGCCGCAATTTACGGTAATATATGGGCATATATTTTTTATTCATATAATGTATTTTTTATTTCGTTTATCATATAAAAAAATAGAGTTATTGTAAAATATAAGAAAATAACAACACCTTTTTGGAATCCCTACGAGGGAAATTGATTTAGCCGTATTCCTATAAAATGCTCTAACCTGGGTTACAAAATTTTGTTATTTTACTAGCGCGATACGTACCTACGAAGTTAATTTCACATATTTTTCTATATGTATAGAAATTGGTCTTGTAGTTAATATTAATAGATTTTTTTTATAAAGAAATTTATGACTTTTTCTATGATAGCTTATCATGACAACTTTTTACAATAATTAAGTAAGAAGGTAAACATAGAATTGAATATTATGAGACAATCGGATAAAATGTAAAAAATATTCCTAATGCCATTAACATCGCATTTGTATTTCTAATGGTGGATTCTCAGATAAGTCATCATTTCGTACCTAAATAAGCAGTATTTAATATATAAAAATATTACAATATTTTGATTAACTTTATTGGTTAAAATAAAAATAGCCCACAGTGCTACACAGACGAGACGGAACGGCGCCCGCACCCCGCTGAGGTGTAACAAGTAGCTGCCGCCTGCCTCTATGGGGTGTTGTGGCGCCCGCAAAAAAAGGTGTTTGTGCCCGAGCCCGGGCCTAAACATCGGGCACATCAGCGCTTCTCAATGTTTCCCTATTTCAAACTGTCACAAAGAAACATACGGAGTAGGGAGCGTAGGGAGCTAATAGGCCCTTGCCGAGTTGGCCGCGAAGACCCATTCTGTTCAAGGTTGGTCACACTCACGGGTCAACACCCATCCGGAGGCTTCCACAAATGAAGTGCGAGCCCGAGCAGAACTCTGGCCTTAGGGCTAGTTTCCCCTAGGAATCAATCTTCTGGCGCTCCTGGGCACCGTGCGGCGTAAGTCAATCTTATAGAGTGGGGGTAGTTGTTAGCCTTACTCTTGAAACGATCAATCGGCTACCCGATACCGGATGAACAGCCGGGCATATGATGCCGTGGTCCGCGATAGATTCGGTAGACACTGTATCACCGTCACGTAAGGGAGAGGACCGCGCAAGCAACCTCGAACCTGTAACTAGTCGGGAGACCGGAGTAATCTGGTTGCAACTGGAAGTAAGGGCGCGAGTGTCGACCCACTGTGTGATTAACCTGCTTATCTCGCGGTAATACATTGGTGTCTTACGGGAGAGTAGCTTAAATAGACAACTTGCGGTGTCAACTACAACGGGCGAGCCCGTCACCACAGGACGTTTTAACGATTTTCTCGTTCTGTCGCCCTGCAGTGAACGTAGAAGACTTTGGACATATTGAGTTGTCAACCACAACGGGCGAACCCGTCACCGCAGGACGTTTTAACGATTGTTCGTTCTATCGACCGTGCAGTGAGCGTAGAAGACTTGGGACATAACAAATCCGACGTCTAGCTACGTCACAACCCGCAAGAAGCCAACGCCTTTACCGCGAGATATCCAGTAATGTTACCTGGCGGGCCGACCCTCGCGCCCTTGCTTCCAATTGTGACCAGATTTTTCCGGTCTCTCGATTGGTTCCGAGTTCGACGTCGCTTGCGCGGTCCTCTCCCTTACGAAGCGGTGAAACGGTATGCACCGAATCTATCGCGGACCAAGGCGTCCTTTGCCCGACTCTGAACCGGGATCGGATGGCCAATGGTCATTTCAAGAGCAGTCGCCGTAAGGTAGGCAACCACCCCCGCTCTATAGGAAACAATACAGTTCCCAGACTCCCCCGACTGTTAGTCGGAGAGCACAGTCGATTGGCTTGCGCCGCTCGGTGCGCAGACCGTCCAGGAGCGCCAGAGGTTTGATTCCCAGGGGAGACTGGTTGACCCAGTGTCCTACCCAGGTTCGCACCCCATGCGTGGAGGCCATCGGATGGGTGTTGACCCGTGAGTGTGACCGACCCTGAACACATGGGTCATCGTGGCCACCTCATCATGGGCCCATTAGCTCCCAGCTTAAATAGACAGTGGACTGTTTACGTTCCAATTCTTCTACGCTCACAGGAGATAGAACGATCAAATATCGTTAAATTTTCCTAAGGTGACAGGTTCGCCCGTTGTAGTTGACAGTCCTAATTGTCACACAGAAATGTGAAAGCAAATGGTTTCGTAGCGAATGGTTTCGTGCAGCTTGGGCCATAAGATCCAATTTATCCTTAGATCGGTCCAACTCACAATTTGATTTCTATTCAGAATCCTCCTCGTGTGGAAGGCTTTTCCCGGATAAAACTCTCGCATCTCAGGCCTCACGGCTTGTAGATCGGTTTCTCCCGGGGATTGCCTCCCGGTGATACTATGGTGGTTTGCGCGCCGTTCGGCGACGCCAATCGGTTATGCACTCTGACTAATTGCTGAAGGAGTCTGGAGAATATGGAAATATACTGTCTCTTAGGCAGCGGGGTGGATGTTGACCTGTCGTCAACCACTCTTGAAATGACCATAAGGCTATCTGATCCTAAATTTAGAGCCGGGCAAAAAATGCCTTTGGTCCGCGATAAATTCAAACTGAATCACCGCTGAATAACCGCAGGCAGAGGCCGCGTAAGCGACTTCGCTCCCGTAACCTGTCGGGAGGAAGGAGATATCCTGCAGGTTAATTCCAGACAGAGATATCCTACCAAAACCGGTAGTTAGGGGTTGAGGTGGTCCTACTGGTTTCCCCTCTGGTGGCCCCACTTTCCTAGTGCCTTGCCGTAAGGGCCGGATCGTGGCTTCGTATAGCTGCCGGAATTTGAACAAGTTTCTCTTAAATAGGCAGCAGCAGGACAACCAGTGCAAATATTCCGGATTTGCTGTTTCCTAATCACTGTAGTAATAAGATAACAATTTAATTAATATTATTATTAGTGATTATTGCCTGACATAATTAAAGCTTGTGAAGCTTATAACCCCAGTTTGTGGCAAAAAAGGTTTATATATCTGTTTCTTTATTTGTTTGTGAAAATGGTATCTCAGTAACGCATTGTACGATTAAAAGAATCCTTCGCCTATAGGTTTTATTCGTCAATGGAAAGAGATGTTTAAATTTATATTTCCCTACCTATGCAGAAAATGGGACCTGCCATATAAAAAACCTCTTTGAAATTACATTTTTATCCGTACAAGCAGTTGTGGAATGAGTAGGGTAAATCGGGGTAAGTCCGGGCGGAGTTGCGAAAAGATTAGTGTAAGCGTTGCACGTCCGGGCGGAGGTGCGTAATAAGCAGTGTAAGTCAGTGAAAGTCAGGTGTGGAATGCATACGGCAAGTCGAAACAAGTCCGGGTGGAGTTGCGGAAAATTATGGGCCGGGCCACACGATGCGGTTTGGCGCCGCACCGCAAAACCTTCGACTATGGGTGCGGGGCTACGCCGGAAAGCAGCGTGTGACATACCATAAATATTTGTATGTAAGACGCCGCATGGTCTCCCGCTCAGGCGCAACGCTACATCCGCACCGCATCGTGTAGCTCGGCTCTAAGTCGGGACAAGTCCGGAAGGAGAAATCTTACTTTTCAGAAATATCGTGCTTTTTAAAATCGTACTTTCTGAAAAAAATTATTTTCAAAAATATCGTACATTTTATAAAAATGCAAACTTTAAGCACATACTACTTTCATAAAATATGTATTTTAATTCTTGTACTATCGTACTTTGATAATAATCGTACTTTTTAGAAAAAAGATAATTGCTGAAAATCGTAATTTAGGAAAACATCGTCTTTATCAAAAATATAGTAATTCCATAAAATGTCGCATTAATTCGCGAAATTTTGTACTTTTCAAAAAATATTTTCAGAAAACATGTTTGTGACGACTTGGGTTTTTTTTCACCATATATTTTGGATCCAAATATCCCGCCGCAGCTGCTTACCGAGCGAGTCGAGCAGCAAAATGTGCTGACTTTCGTGAGCTATTGCGAAGCGTGTTAGGCGAGACGAAGTCTTAATTTATTGATAAATAAATAACTAAACTTTTGTTTAAATGCTAGATAACTTCAGATATTGCTTCAGGTAATATTTAATTTTAGAAGGCATCGACTTCAAATTTAAGGATCCAAAAAAGAACATAAAGGGAAATTTCCTGGTTGCAAAAATGTGTCGTTGGCCCTAGCAAGACACGACAAATTAAACAGTCATTATATTATTTTTTAAATCGTTTCTAATAAGGATGTAGATTGGGAACCGTTGATAAGGGGCATATCATACTCCGGCTCACGCGGAATATACAGTTATGAAGGCGTTCTTAGTGAAGTGTGGATTAGATTAGGGCCCCTGTGACGAAGGTCTTCCGCCCTTGCGCCTTTTTATTGAATTGTTTTCTACTGAGATATTTCACTTATCTCCGACCCAGCAGCACTGAACGTGTTTGTCCATTACGGGTGCTTCAAAACACTTTATACACGAATATGGGAGTTGCTTCCTGCTTTGCGATCAGATGGCTTGTCAATAAGTATATGAGGCTTTTCATAACTTAGGAGGTACTTAGTTCAAGAATGGTATGTTAGGTTTCATTAAGGTTTCGATCAAACAAACCTAAACTAGGAAAAAACCTTTTTCTTTTAAGTTTTTAAATGGATGGATCAGGGACCAATAAAAGCATATACGAAATTCCTGTAAGCGATATTTTTTTTTAATTTATTTATTTATTTATTAATATTTCACACACATTTATAATACTAGATTAATAAGATTAAAATCTACCTTGCTGGAGTAATGCCCGTACTAAGGTAGACTTTTATGTATTTTTTTTTAGTTGGTAAGTGTGACGTAATGTAGCATTGCTTTACGTGGTAGCTCTATATTTACACAAATTTTACATATACCTACTTATAATTTAGTAACATAATATACATAATAATATTAAATAATCATATATACACATACACATATAAACATATACATTTACACATATACATACACATATATACATATATACATTTATACATATAATCTATACCTACATATACATAAAAGTAGTAATTTTATGTAGTTTGGTATTCTTATGCAGCACTATAATAATTAATTTCTCCGTTTCGTTCCGTCCTAGCTCAATCAACCATTCCGTCATAATTTTTCTTCCTCGTATGGTATCTAACTTCACTTTTAATTCCGAATGTATTCTATTGTGTAGTCGGACAGCTAGAAAAGAAAAATGTCGTTGGGCGAATTTAGTTTTCATAAGGGGAACATCATGTTGCATGGCTGTAACTGCGCGTGTTCTGATAGTGTGAGATTTAATCATATGCCGGTCTGTGTGGGTGTAATAAAATAGTGTCGATACTTTCACATATAATTGGCGTATGTCTAGGACTCGGAACTCTTTAAATAAGTGGTCGCTGGAGAACCTAAAAGGCTTTTTATTTATTACCCTAATTATTGACTATTGAGCCTTAATCAAGGGATCTAGAGCTGAAAGTGACGCGCCACTCCATCCAATGATCTCATATGATAGTATACTATTGACTAAAGCGTAATAGATGGTTTTGATTAAGGGTTTTGAGATTACACTCCTTAGTACCTTATGTTAAAAGATATGAAGTGGTTGTAAACTGAAAGTTGATATTAGTATAATACTAAAAGTAAAATAAAACGTTCAGTTTTCAAAACGTTTCCAAATAGCTAAGCACTGGGCTCGGATCGGTTTGTATATGACGACTTTAATCAGTTCATTCATAAGACGAATAAAACTAATAAGCGAAAGAAATATTCAAATCCGATAATTACTTTATGAAAGTGTTTTTCTTCTGAAACAGAACTCATGACAATCGTGTTTAGACCCCTGTCAAACGCTATTTGCACTGACCGTGTGTGGGGTACAAGTTTGGCGTTCATCCATTTGACTCACGGATTAGCTGCTCCGTGATTTGACTTTAGTCATTTGAAGTCACGCCAAATGGTGCTAACGTGAATGGCACCCTATAGGGGTCGGATATGATCGCCAGATGTTCTGCTACTCGGCCTACGCAGATATCCTAAAGCTCGAAATGTCTCCAGCCCTTACCTGCTCTTAATAGGTACCCCTCTGCCCACATTCCTTGCACCCTCTTCCCGCATTGCCCTGTAGCTCGAGAGTAAAGCTACTGGTTAGTATACTGTGGTTGAAATTGCAAAATAGTGTATTCAATTAAAAAAAATCTGGTAAATATCTTAATTACTTCGTTATATTTAAATAATATATTTTTTAAATATTATTTGTAAACAAAATGTTTAGATAAAATGTATACAAATATCACAAACTATAAACCTAAATCAATATCAAGTATTAATAGTAAAAATAACTGTACTTGTGAGTACTTTTAACTGATTTTGTACTTTAATTTAAAGCGCTATAAAGGTTTATGGATGAAATAGAGGCAGTCAATAAGTAAGATTGAGACAGATAGTGTGCGCGTGTCAGGAAGATTTTGCACCTGGGCCGTCGGCATTCTTTTGTTTTACGTTGGGGTTGTCTAAACCAGTTTATGGATGAAAGATACACAATAATTAAGCCAGATAGAGATATATACTCAGTGTATATATAGCAGGTAATATTATGCGCCTGGGCCGTTATAATTCCTTCGTTTTACTTTTGGGATATTCTGAGAGATTTCTGTTTTCGAGTGATTTTGTTTTTACTTTCTGGCTGGGGTATTGGACTTGATTGATTTTTGCTTTACAATTGGATTTTAGTTAACTGTTTATTCAAATAATGACTTGAAATAACCACTAATAACATAGTAAACCCTATTTAACAAGATTTAATTAATAGTTTAATTCACAAAATCATCCATATACACGAAATTTCGGATGCGTGTAATTCTAATACGACATGGATTAATGAGTTGAACTTTGATATTATTACTTCTACACACAAGCACGTTTAATTAGTTTGAGTCCCTAGCCGTTACAATTTGGGTATACCTTTCATTCAAAATGCACATTTTCCTTTTAAGGAAAATGATAGAGAAGCCACATTATGAATTGTATAGGTATATTAATTTCATTAAATAAATTGCCTAAATATACATATTTCAGATAAAATATTATCATAATATAAATAATAAGGTAAAAAAAATACAAAAATACAATATATATGTAATGTAAATGCATATAATAAAATATGTATAATGTAATATATATAATAATAATTACAATATTTAACACCTGAAGAAATACTGATCAAACCCCAAAGCTCGTGTTTTTCAAATCTTTCTCTGATTCTAGAAATGTGATTTTATTCTCTTCGAAGGAAGTATTTAATAATAATTAAAATAAATCCAAACCTTTTTGATTTGATAAAACAAAAAAAATCGATAGTGAAAGATAATCAAAGCGCTCTATAAAACTACATATTTTGGCAATAATTGGTATTGCCCGTCAGTATATGAAGTAAGTCACGAGCCCTGGTCTTTTTATTTGGGA
This sequence comes from Micropterix aruncella, assembly GCA_944548615.1. Classification (NCBI taxonomy): domain Eukaryota; kingdom Metazoa; phylum Arthropoda; class Insecta; order Lepidoptera; family Micropterigidae; genus Micropterix; species Micropterix aruncella. The sequence continues at coordinate 23,759,365 of OX155952.1, read as the reverse complement.
TTTGGTCAAATAGTCTTCCAACATAATAAGGAGTATTTAATTTATTATTTATATTATTGTACAGAAAGCGTATATCGTATTAGAGGCACCTATCCTGCAGAGAGTCCAATTGAGTCCAAAAGTTTTATTACATAAATGAAGCACCTCGTAAAATAATAATAGTTGCTGATTTAAACGTTGTTAGAGCTCGATACAAGAATACTCGGAGCGATATAGGATGAAATTGTAGGCAATTATATCATTATTCATTTCTAATTTAATAGTAGGGCGGTCTCGACTACAACGGGCGAACCCGTCACCCCAGGCTGGTATAACGATGTGGTGTGATGGTGTGATGAGCGTAGAAAAATTAGACAATGGCAACCCACTCTCTAGCTCTGTCAACTATCCCGCTCGAGATCAACCCTTACCGCCTGGCACCGAGTAGTTAACCAAGCGGGCAGACCAAGTTATAGGCAGATTTCTCTGACCTCCCGACTGGTTACAGGTGCGAGGTCGCTTGCGCGGTTCTCTCCCTTACGTAGCGGTGATTCTGTGCCTACCGCGGCAATCTATCGCGGACCACAGCATACTTTGCCCGGCTGTTCACCTGGTGTCGGTTAGCCGATTGGTCGTTTCAAGAGCAGGTGCCGTAAAGTTAACAACCACTTCTACTCTACAGGAAACAAAGCCGTTACCAGATTCCCCCGGTTATCAATCGGAATACACATTTGATTGGCTGACGCCACACGATGCGCAAATCGTCCAGGAGCGCCAGAATGACGATTCTCATGGGTACTAGCCTGCAAGTGCAGAGCCCTAACCGAGCTCGCACTTCTGCTTGGAGGCTACCGGATGGGTACTGACCTGTGAGTTGAGCCGAATCTAAACACATGGATCAAATAGCCTTACTGCACTGTGCCCATTAGCTTTTGCCCATTAAACCCATTTCTAATGTAACAGTAAATTTATATAATTCGGTCTATGTGGCTAATCACCAGAAAACGGCGTAGTCTACTCAGCGCACATTACGTAATATAATACGCGTCGGTATATCAAGGGGGCGAGAATATCAAATCGTATCACATCAAAACTTTCCGACAATGTCGTTCGCGGGCGCTTTCAGCGAAAAAATCTAATCTTCGTCGCTCGGCGGGGAGTCGACGTCAAAGTTCCCGAGATTCCCCAGAACAGATGTAAGTTTTTATTCGACTTGCGCACCCCCAAACGCCGGCAAAGAAAAGCCCCCCAGTATATTATAAAAGTTGCTCACAAAAGGCGGGTGGACGGACGCATAGCGCGTCGTATGGCTCAACACTCGACTACAGATTTTCAATATATTGCAAAAGAGTTTACTATGGAGAAACATACATATTTGAAATACCCGCAGTATAAATACCCGCAGTATTAATGGAAACGTCAACGTCGCCGAGTCAGATCTTGTTTCTGGGCCAAGGGTTGGCTATCAGGATTAATAACGTGAAAATATCTGTAAAATCGATTCATAATAAGGTCAAAATGTTTAATGCCCCGAAATTATGATAGGTTTCATTAGGCAGAAAAAGAGAAAGGAAGAAAAATAGGTGTGTTGTACCGAAACACTAACAATAATGAAGAAAACTTCATTTTTTTTTTTAATTAGTAACAACGGAGAGCTTATGGTTTTACGATTTCTTACAGACAACCATTGAAATAATAAATAAAATAACTAATCAACCAGCTTATATCAGCAACTTTATGTAAACACGTGTAAATATATACCCACATGTATAAATAAAAACTACATATACATATAATACTAAAATGTAAATCTAATAATTGATAGACATTTGTCAATATTCAATTGTCTTTAATTCATTCTAAATTACAAATACAGTTAAATATATCATAATCCTAATTGTTTAAAACACAATAACCATAATAAAATGTAACAAATAAATGCCATATTTTTAAAAGCAGTATAAATACGAGTAATCTGACTCCATTTTTTTAATCAGTGCAGCAGCCATGTCATGGTAAAACTTAGATCTGGCTATTATAATTGAATGCGTATACAAAATTTCGTGTCTCTGCTGTTGACCGTTGAGGAGTTCCCTCATTGAAAGCCAACCCTGGATTCCTGCCTTCGTGAAATTCAGAACGGGCTGTAGTAATTGAGTATATATACAAAATTTCGTGACTGTGCTGTTGACCGTTGAGGAGTCCTCTCGTCGGGAGGCAACCCTTGGTGCAGCAGCCATGTCATGGTGAAACTTAGAACGGACTATAATAACTGAATGCGTATACAAAATTTCTTGTCTGTGCTATTGGCCGTTGAGGAGTCCCCTCGTCGAGAGCCAACCCTGGGTGTAGAATGAGGTCATGGTTATTATAAAAAACCATCGTCATCGGAACTGAACCAACATGGAAATTTTCAACTCCATATGATAATATTTAAGGAGTTCCCTCAATTCCTCATGGATCCTATCATCAGAACAGGATTTTGATAAAAATAGTACCAATCGGCAAGTATATCCTTTCAAATAAAAAAAGAATTTCTAAGGCAACTAGTTCTAGGTAACAAACATTACAAAAAAAGATACAACCGTATTGAAAACCTCCTCCTTCCTTTGGAGTCGGTTATAAATAACCAAAAGTAAGATAAAATAAAAGATAAATGCTCAATAATATCATACGTCAAAACGACAATAATCATAATGAATAACCAAATATTAACAAATTCGTATGATTTAGCATAAGAATAATAGAGGAATATTAGAGATTATTATTTTCATAATAAACATGTACATATATTAAAGGTATTGTTCTAAATAGCATGTAAAATGTAAAATCAACTCTATAATCGAATAATTTTGTTTCTAAATCTCGTATCCTCATTGGCAGGTTATTAAAGAGTTTAAAGGTTAAATACACAAATCGTATATGGATCATAGTCAAACGGCCTTTGGGAAGGTCTATATATAATACATACATACTATAGCTGAGTAGTAATACCTACCTATATACTATGATAAATATTACACTATAAGGATTAGAGTTTAGACGATTACTAGTTGAGTAATGAACCGATAACTACCAATCGATTAAATCCAGACAGCTTAAAAGTGTAGGATTTTAATTAATATTATTTGATTTTAGTTATAAGGTTGTGGACAATCTCTAAGCGTGGAGGGCGGGCAAGAATGAAACGTAAATATAGGGGTGTGCATATATTGCAGGCAGTCTATATTAACTATATATAAGGTTCAACAACAATAAGCAATATTTTGAACAATTGAAAATTATTGAAGAATTTAGAATTAATGATTTTTTTAAACAGAATGAGAACAAATAGAGGCTTAAGGTAAAGTGCCTTCAGTCCAGCACACAGTGATCAGAGAGTTATAGGAGTTACTCCGAAAAAGGTTAGCGGCGGAGGCAATGAACACATTTCAGGCAGTCTATCTCGCTAACGTGGAAAGGTTGTATGGCGATCGATATGTCGCTAAAAAGCGATCGATTTGATCCATCTGAAATCGATATTGGATTGAACAATAATAACCAAACACCAATTAAAGACGTTTTATAATTTTTCAACTTTGAAAACTCAACATTTTAAAATAATGACGTCATATATGATAACGGCATATATGAGTTTCCTCCATTAAAGATTTAGGTGTGACTTTTGATTCTAAGCTGCTTTTTAATGAACATATTGACAACATTGTCAAGAGAGCGTCCAAAGCACTAGGTTTTGTAATTAGAATGTCAGCAGAATTTGAAAAAGTTAAAACCTTCAAAATACTATACTGTGCATTTGTTCGAAGTCATCTCGAATATGTGTCTCAGGTTTGGAACCCATCTTACGATACCTATATAACTCGCATAGAGGGCATTCAAAAACGGTTCCTCAGGTACTTGCAATTCAGAATTAAATCATACATTCCTAGCTATTCAACGCGTTGTAAGAAATTCCATATTCTCCCACTATCCAAAAGAAGGAGCATAGCGGACCTGTCCTATCTTCTAAACATTGCAAATGGAAAGGTTGACTGTCCCGAGTTGCTTGGACGTTTGGGCTTACGTACCTCTGGTGCGCGTCTAAGGCATCCCAACCTGCTTTACGTGCCCACTGCAAAAACGAATTATAAGAATAATTCTTATGTCATACGAGCGAGTAGATGTTTTAATGTATTGGCGCGAGAAGTTGATATTGACCTATTCAACACCTCTTCTCGAAATTTAAAACTTATACTTAACAATACGTTCTTTTCTTCTTAGAAATATTAGCGTCTATCTAGTTATAGTTGTTTGTTTATTCACTTGTTGTATCTTTTTATTATGTGTGAAAACTTTTAATTGGCCTTCAGCACATACCTCTCAATGTGTACCTATATATGTTTAACTAGCTGTAAGTTTTCCTAAGAAATGAAAATAATATAAAATAAATAAAATAAGGTCATAATCAAATGACGACAATTATAAGGTTGAGCGAGAGTAACTCAAAAAGCACCAATCCAGCACCTAGCGATCGAGTAAGTTACGGCAGCGCCGAAGAAGGTTAGCGGCAGAGACGATTTCGACTGGCGGCGCCCAAACCGAGCCCGTAGCACCATAGCAAAACTTTGGTTTGTGTAAGTAATTATAATAAAGAGGACCGCGTAAGCGACCTCGATCCTGTAACCAGTCAGGAGGTGGGAGGTATCCTGAAGGTTAATTCCAGACGGAGATAGTTAGGAAGCGAGGCTGCTCGCTGGTTACCTGTCACGGTGCCTAGTCGTAAGTCGTCGGGCTTTAACAGGCATGTTGGCGGAGTTAGACAATAGATGTGTCTTGTCCTTCTTAAGCCTTCTACGCTCATCCCACGGGTGAAAGAACGATCGCATATTGTTATACCAGTCTGGGGTGACGGGTTCACCCGTTGTAGTCGACACCGCCCCACTGTGTGAGTAATTATTAAAGAAAATAAATTATATTGAAATAAAAGATTTGTATATTTCTAATAAAAACTAGCAAAGGAAACGGAGATCGTAACGTTTTCACGTAAAACACAATGGACCGGATACGACTGAGCGTGCCGAATTTTTTTTTGGTTTCTGGTATTCGTAAAAGACCTTCGGGCAACCTCTGATTTCGGTCTCTCATTCATGTGTGCATATAACACCAGTGTCATAATTGATGCCTCATCATAGACAACGCTGAAAACTTACATAGCGCTGATGCCGATTTCAATAAATAGTCCTCTTCGAATGGCCTTAGGGGTTACTTTTTGAACAGGTAGAGAAAATTTCCTATCCGAGATGACGTCATTTTTGGTCGTTTTTCAATTGAAATTCAACCATATAATATCACAGAAATATAAAGTCATCTCGTATGCTATAATTTCTAAGGTATACCTCGGTTTGAGTTAGAATTAATAATATTAATAATAAAACGCTTTATTTTTAAGAATTACAAATTCCAAGCAATCTTATTCAAAAACCGTTATTAGTTTTTGTGTTGTTTTCTATCGCTCGAATATTTTTGTGTGTGCAATCATGTTTTTAACATATTGTTTTAGGTTAACCACTTCTGATTTTCGTATCAATACGAAACTTGGCAATTATGTGTAGTTCTGGTGACAACACAATACTATGGTACCATCGAGTTAATCTGATGATAGAAGCGAAAGGTAGTCACAGGAACTGCACAACGGAGAAAAGTATCAGAGCTGTGTTTGGGCTTGTTGGAATTGTCTTGAGATGTACTTTGACCATTTAAGATTTCGAGGGTCTGATGGTGGTACCGGGAGGTTGGCACTGAAATTCTATAATGGAACAATTTATTGTAACCATATTTGGGCTTGTTGGAATCGGTTTGAGATGTACTCTGGTCATGAATGATTTCCAGGGTCTGATGATGGAGCCGGAAGGTTTCCACTGGAGTTCTATAATGTAACAATGTATCTTAGCCCTAATTGGGATTTTTGGAATCGTCTTAAGATGTACTCTGGTCATGAATGGTTTCCAGGGTCTTATGATGGAACCGTATGGTAGGCAATAGAACTCAATAACGGAACAATGACTGTTAACGTGTTTGGGCTTGTTCGAATCGTCTCGAGATGTACTCTGATCACGAATGTTTTCCAGGGTCTGACGATGGATCCGGTAGGTTTTTACTGCAATTTCATAACGCAACAACCTATCTTAGTCGTGTTTGGGCTTGTTGGAATCCTCTGAAGATGTACTCTGTCATGAATGGTTTCCAGGCGCCCCACACTTTTACATTCAAATAATATAGTTAATTAATATATAATTTAAACTAAGTCCCTTACGGGGTGAACGGTGATAATAGAGTGGTAAAATATTTTTTGCTTTTTAGTGATGTACTTATAAAAGCGTGTTTTTTGTTTTTTTAACAATTATTTTATTTATTTGCGTTTTTTAGATTATATGTTTCGATGTGGCATTGCTACAAAGCAGTATACATATGTGTATGGACCAAACAATACAAATGAACGCAGTGTGCGTTATTGGTTTGATATCTTCCGTTTTGGTAATTTCAACCTGAAAAACATGCCACGTGGACGACCGGACCTTGAAGATGATGAATTGATGGCGATATTGGAAGTGAATCCGTTGCGAACTACGGCTGAAATTGAACAGCTTCGAGATAGGCTTGTGGGAACCGTAAGCTAAATGAATGCCAGCTCTAAAAACACATTGACGATTGCATTGCTTTACTGAACCATAGACATATATTGAAATTGAAAGTGTATTCATCTATCAGTAGAGTACATTAACTTTGAAGTTGAACAGTAATATCTAGGTAGTACGTATGAACTACAATATTTTGCTGCACTAGTAATGGGACACGAGAAAATATACCTATGTGCCTACATGTACATATATGCGCGTAATAAACCTCGCCGCTTCCGGGCATTTTCTGTTGACTTTATGCCGACGGACGTTATCCGTGTACGGCAATGATGTTATGACTTTATTTTTCAGTTTCTATTTTGGTTTTCCAGGGAATTTTGCTTGCTGGAGATAAGTCAAAGAGAAATGATGCATTCGAAACAACAAAGCTATTTGTGTCGTATGATACTCCAACGAACGACCAGTGTTTACATTGTTTGATTTGTTGTGTGTTTGCTTTTGTGAGATTTGCGTACTGCGAACTGCGTATTTTACTCGTCCTTTATTTAAATAGGATACGTGGACCGGTACATAAGAAAACATTTTTACGGTAATTCAAATTAAAGGATATATGTTTTATCTTTAAATTAATCTGTAAATTAAATATTTTGTATGTCATGTATACTTGTATTTTAAATGACTTTTTTTTTAGAAGTTTTTTTCAAAAACTCTTTTTTGGGAAAAGTTATCCGATTGCTATCCCCTGTGAGTTAATAACCACTTGAATTAATATTTATAAAAAAAATAAGGTATGATTAGGAAAAGCAGCCAAAATAGTTTTCCGCAACGAATACTTGAGATTTTAGGAAATATAAAAATAATTAGAGTGCGAATTATCACATGCGTATCCGTATTTATAAATTAGTTCAAAAGGTTTTTTATCTATATATTTTTTCGTTCAAAAGGTTTTTTATCTATATATCTATATATTTTTTTATCTAAAACTTTTGCACAAAGACAAGCTTTCTTCCTTGGGCCCAGGTTATATAATGACATAGAAGAGAAATGGAAACACCTAAAGAACCTTCAACAGTTTAAATATAATATAAATAAATGGGTATTTGAATTAGGGAGGTCTAAATCCGAAAATTTGTCTTGTATAGCGTATATTATATAATGGTTGATTCTAAAGCTAATATCGTATACATATACATAAAGTATTATACATATAATATTAATGCATCGTATGTTATTTCTTATTTTTCCCAATATTTTTTAATGGTATTTATATAATATAAATATGTTTATACATAATATATTTATTATTTATTATAAACGAATTAAGGTATCTATGTACTTACCATATTATTACATAAATAGAATTAGGTATATACATTGTAATATTTATACAGATTATTATATTATATTATATATTAAATTTTAATTAGGTACATTTACTATTTCTAAAAATAAAACGTTAGTCAATTTAGTTCTTTATAAATTAAATAGGTAATTTTAACTGTTTACTCTGACCCGCCTAGATACAGGACATTTTAGTCCTAGTTAGGTGGGCACTGTCCATTTGCTACATTTGCGTGTTAATTTTTTCCGAGTTACTTTATAACATTGGTAATAATGTGGCTATTTGTATAAAAAAATATGAATAAAGTACTAAATAAATAAAAAAATAAATAAAATAGTGTCCCTGTGGTCATAAAGATAAAAAGTGAAACTTTTTCCAAAATTTGATTATTTAATTCAGAAATCATACGTACTAAAAAACGCACAAAAAGAAAAAAAAACAAATTGAAAAAGTCGCCATAAATATTTTATTTATTTATTTTAAATCGCCAGAGTTCGTTGGTCATTTGCTATATTTTAGAAAAAATCAGTATATTTTTAAACAATAATTTTTATTTCTGCTAATTATAATATTTTGATATCTCAGTAGCATTCACAAAATATAATTTATAAATTATTCGTATTCGATAAATTATGAAATGATTTTATGAAATTATGGGATACATATGTATATGTCCCATGGTACTTGAAGGGATAATTTATGGTTCATTGTTACGCTCCACTTTCGTTTTTTTTTGTTTTCAAACTGTACATATATGTATATTATATACCCGTTTCCTAGTAAACAATTGAGCTGCGAACAGGTTCGCTGTATTTAGGTTGGGTCATGTAAAATATGTCAAAATCTTTTAATCCGAGTTGAACCGTAAAAAATCAATTTTAAAAGAGTAGCAGATTGTATGGCGTTCTTCCTAGCTAGTCGTGGCCATATGGTAATGGGCCATTCGCCCAGACAATAAAGGGACGATACGGTTTTCTTCGGTCGTGGACCCTCTTTATCACAAATACACTCGCGCTGGGCCACTCTCCGACACACACAGACGCAGCAGGTGCTGATATGGATGGACCGCTGTCGACTGCGGACAAAGTTATATGAGATAGCGCCCCGTCTAAGAGACACATTATGGCCGGGAGTGGAGAAAGTTATTCAATTACATGCATGATTACGTTACGGCTACCTGATGTGCGGTTGCCGCGACCCCGGGGCGAAGAACGGCACGCATGTTCGTGACCTATCTCGCCGCTACTAACACAAAAACGCTGTATTATATATATATAAATTTATACATATATGTCTATATATATATATATATATATATATATATATATATATATATATATATATATATATATATATATATATATATATATATATATATATATATATATATATATATATATATATATATATATATATATATATATATATATATATATATATATATATATATATATATATATATTGTGACCGACACGATTTCTCGGTACTTAGGATACCTAGAAATCGATGTGGTCGCTTGTTTGTAGAAACTAAAATTATAAAGAAAACATTAAATCACTTGAACGATGACATTTAATTAGTAAAAGGCAGATAACAATAAGAAAATATGAATTTTAAAGAACTCTAGAAGTGAAATCTATATTTACAACTATAATATTTGATTAAAAACTTTGAAAACAATTAAAAACTTTGAAAATTAATATTTAATACATTTCAAAAACTCTGGAATCTAGCTCAGAACAATGGGACTTTTCTCAGAGGCCGGCTGATCATGAAGGGTCAACAGTCAGACGAGTGGTAGGTAGAAAACAGCAGAGTAGGGTAAGTACGATAAAATTTCAGTGATAGAATGTTCTGGAAAGCGGATTCAAACTTCCCGCCTTCAGCTCTAGGTCGCGGCGACGTCACGTGGTTACGTGGCGGTGACTGGTACGATTTACGCCGTTATCGTATCGTACGGTACGGTGACGAATAGCGGCGCTGGCGATCGACCAACCCGGCTCGGGCTGATCTTCAGGAAAGCTGGAATGGGCGTATTCTTGATTTCTGGAGTTCTTCAGCTGTACCCTTGTACCCCGACCGGCTGGAACGGTTGAATTCGGGAGTACTCTTCAAAACGGCTGGAACGATTGAAGTAGGCAAGGCTCCCAGAAGTTTGCCCCGTGGAAATTCTCCCCGTGGAAGTTCCTGAAATTATCCTCCACTTAGACTAGGGATTCAGGTGTTGGGGTAGGAGCGAATAAGGGAAGCAGAGACGGCACCCTGCGTTCCGAGGAAATCGAATCTCGCTCCCCCAACTCAGCCAGATAAACCCTTCAAGAAGCAATACTAAGATATAATTATCGAACGTACTCACCGAGAAATATAATGTCTAACACAACAGAGAATGAAGACCAACTCGGAACTTCCACTAACTAGCGCCACGGCTCCGATTTAAAATGCCCGGAAAACGAGTTTTTGGCGCTTCATATAGGCTCATATCAAATGTTCCAGAATTTTCTAGTTCATACTCGAACAATCGATCATATCCGGTTCACCGTTTGCTGAGTATAAATTGTGTAGCTAATTTCTAAATTTTATTAATTTAATAAAGAAGTCAAAACCGAGATTAATTTTATTATAAAAACCTTTTTGAATTTATTTATCCCTAAAATTCAATACAAGGACAGGACCACCTTGACTCTATGTCGTAAAATGGTTACTTTATTAGAAATAAGTATTTTATCAAAATAAAAATTGCTGTTTTAAAATATTCAATGTTTTATTTATTTTGCATTTTAATAACCCAATCCCATAGCAATTTATCGCATAAATTATAATAAATTATTAAATATTAAGTCGCTGATTTCGACTCTTGCGGTTGGTAGACGAAATTCGGTTGTATGGAATTGGCAAAACTGCATATATGTCAAACGATCGGTGTCAGTGTCGTGAAACAACAACAATGGCGAGGATTGGGACTCAACACGCGATAAATTATGGAAATTCTGTATTTAATTTACAGAAATCGCGTGACAATCTCCCCTCCCGACAAAAAAAAATTTCGGTGGAACGAAAATTTTTTATTAACTGTGAGTAATCGTGTTCATTAACAACGCTACAGATTTTGTCATGCACACGCGGACATTTAACCTAACTTACGAGACCGTGTAATATCATTAAATTCAGTTGAAATCTCTAGTAAATCGATGAAAATGTTCCTTAAAATCATTAAAATTGAAGTAAAAGCATTGATAAGCTTCGCACAGATGAATTTAAAAAGACTTTTGGTTTCCATTTGTCTAAAATCAGAGTTAGACTTTTTTCGAACCCACGCTCTGACTGAACTAGCCATCAATAGTATTGTAGAAATAATCAGAGTATACCACAATAGAAATATCAGAGTATTTCACTAGTGCAATCTTGCGGAATGCTTTTTTTTATCAATAATTAGTGCTAAAGATATAACCTTTCAAACATCGCGTCCAAACTTCTCATTCATTCTTCCACATTCAAGTGCCCGTGACGACATCTAGCGCCACTTGCAATACCAAAAATTGCCGTAGTCCCAATGTACAGAGAATACAAGCCCTCTCTTGAAGCTTACAAAACTTTGATTAATGATATGGAAAAAATATTGTGTGTCTAGAATTAATATCTGAATTTAACAAGTACACGGGAAAGAAAAAAAATACAAGAAATATGAATTTTTTTTGAAAAGTATGGAAATTAATATTTTGGAGAGTAGCGCCTAAGACGAGTTTTTTGAATTATTCGTATTGTGAATGTCACTAATGACCTCCTTTGACTTGCAGTTGGTGCACGTAGGCCGCTTTTGACCAGGTGCCTTGCAACGAAAGCACATGATCTCCTTCCGACGCGGGCATTGGAAATGGCTATGTTCATCCGTATCGCATCTCAAACAAGGACGATTCGGAGCGAACGAACGCACAGTATTGACACGTGAGTTAAATTTAGCATAATTATTATTACAATTTTTGACATGAGCAGGCGCAACGTCTGCTGAGAAAGAATTTTCTCTGCTTTTATGTTGCGGAGCCGAAGAAACGAAATCTGCGGGCGTTTCGCTGAAAAATTTCGAACGCATATGATTTAGCTCTAAACGTTCACAAAACGATTGCAGTTTGGCTACCGAATCCAATTCATTCAAACCGAATTGGTTTGAGTATACCGCCCTGACATTATGGAGTAATATTTCCAGCTTTTGCTCTTCTGACATTGGCCTGGCTAACCGACCGAATAGTATTGTCATTTCTGCGAAATAATCAGAAACAGATTCTGTTTTTCCTTGAGTACGCGCAAATATTTGTTTCGACAATCTATATGAGTAATCTATAGGTACGAATTTTTGATTCAGAAGCTGACAAAATTCATCCCATGAATTCAACGTGCTACGGACTTGTCTAAAGTACTTCAAGGCGTCTCCGCTAAGAATTTCTGGAATGCCACGCATCAGCGCGCTGTCCGATATGCAACGACTCGCAGCTAACTCATTTATCCGCTCAATAAAATCAAATACACAGGACTTGCCATCGTAGGAAACTGGAAGCTTCGATAAATTCATCGGCCTGCTACTATCCTGAGTCATTGAAGAAAAATTTGGAACATCTACATTGCGGGATATCGCTGCGTTATTATAATTATTAACGCCTAAATCGCTACCGCTTTTGTCAGCGTCCAATGATAATTTATTTAAATTAGGTATTTCTGACTGTGCCATAACGGTGGAATCTAAATTGTCTGCACCGAAATCGAACAGAGGGCCTGAAATTGATTTCGCTGGTTGTATTGTAAACTCATTCCATGAATCTTGAACAAACTCCCATATTGTTATAAGAAAGTCAGGTGTTCCTGTCATGATATTGAACCTACGCGATATTGCATTGTAATTTTCTTCAAAAATTTGAATATTAACACTCGCATTATCGGTTTTTAACGATTTAATATCGGTTTTCAGCTTAATCAAGGATTTATATATATCACTTTCCCATTCAGGTTTAAACTCGCAAGCGGTCGCCGGCTCTATTTGAATTAATGATTTTAAAATTTCTCTATTTTTCTCTACCGTATCTTTAGGAACTTCACCCCGTATTATAATTTCGAAATCCAGTTCTGCTTTGCGTAAAAGTTTAATTTTTAACGACATTTTTGGTGGTGTACGTTCGACACTTATAAAAGGCAATTACTCCCTGAAAGGAAACCCACCAAGCTAGGAGAACGAAAAACGACTCACCCAATGCAGACTGTCGAATCGACGTGAAGGAACCTGTCTGGAAAAAGAGGAACGGAAGGAATATTTTATTGTACCATTATACCCTTGCTGTAATTCGATTGCATGTAATTATATTTAATTATACTGTATATAGTTTGTAGAAAATAGAATAGAATATGTTGTAGAATTAGCCTTTAAAATAGGATTACTTTTGCTGTGCGTAGTTTATAATTTGATTATTTGTAAAAATTAGAATGTAGAAAAATAGATTTGTAAAAGATTAGATTAGATTTGATTTGATTAGTTAGTCTACCACTCCTGAGATTGACCGATCATGAAATACTTAAACACGTTGGGCGCCAATTGTGACCGACACGATTTCTCGGTACTTAGGATACCTAGAAATCGATGTGGTCGCTTGTTTGTAGAAACTAAAATTATAAAGAAAACATTAAATCACTTGAACGATGACATTTAATTAGTAAAAGGCAGATAACAATAAGAAAATATGAATTTTAAAGAACTTTAGAAGTGAAATCTATATTTACAACTATAATATTTGATTAAAAACTTTGAAAACAATTAAAAACTTTGGAAATTAATATTTAATACATTTCAAAAACTCTGGAATCTAGCTCAGAACAATGGGACTTTTCTCAGAGGCCGGCTGATCATGAAGGGTCAACAGTCAGACGAGTGGTAGGTAGAAAACAGCAGAGTAGGGTAAGTACGATAAAATTTCAGTGATAGAATGTTCTGGAAAGCGGATTCAAACTTCCCGCCTTCAGCTCTAGGTCGCGGCGACGTCACGTGGTTACGTGGCGGTGACTGGTACGATTTACGCCGTTATCGTATCGTACGGTACGGTGACGAATAGCGGCGCTGGCGATCGACCAACCCGGCTCGGGCTGATCTTCAGGAAAGCTGGAATGGGCGTATTCTTGATTTCTGGAGTTCTTCAGCTGTACCCTTGTACCCCGACCGGCTGGAACGGTTGAATTCGGGAGTACTCTTCAAAACGGCTGGAACGATTGAAGTAGGCAAGGCTCCCAGAAGTTTGCCCCGTGGAAATTCTCCCCGTGGAAGTTCCTGAAATTATCCTCCACTTAGACTAGGGATTCAGGTGTTGGGGTAGGAGCGAATAAGGGAAGCAGAGACGGCACCCTGCGTTCCGAGGAAATCGAATCTCGCTCCCCCAACTCAGCCAGATAAACCCTTCAAGAAGCAATACCAAGATATAATTATCGAACGTACTCACCGAGAAATATAATGTCTAACACAACAGAGAATGAAGACCAACTCGGAACTTCCACTAACTAGCGCCACGGCTCCGATTTAAAATGCCCGGAAAACGAGTTTTTGGCGCTTCATATAGGCTCATATCAAATGTTCCAGAATTTTCTAGTTCATACTCGAACAATCGATCATATCCGGTTCACCGTTTGCTGAGTATAAATTGTGTAGCTAATTTCTAAATTTTATTAATTTAATAAAGAAGTCAAAACCGAGATTAATTTTATTATAAAAACCTTTTTGAATTTATTTATCCCTAAAATTCAATACAAGGACAGGACCACCTTGACTCTATGTCGTAAAATGGTTACGTTATTAGAAATAAGTATTTTATCAAAATAAAAATTGCTGTTTTAAAATATTCAATGTTTTATTTATTTTGCATTTTAATAACCCAATCCCATAGCAATTTATCGCATAAATTATAATAAATTATTAAATATTAAGTCGCTGATTTCGACTCTTGCGGTTGGTAGACGAAATTCGGTTGTATGGAATTGGCAAAACTGCATATATGTCAAACGATCGGTGTCAGTGTCGTGAAACAACAACAATGGCGAGGATTGGGACTCAACACGCGATAAATTATGGAAATTCTGTATTTAATTTACAGAAATCGCGTGACAATATATATATATATATATATATATATATATATATATATATATATATATATATATATATATATATATATATATATATATATATATATATATATATATATATATATATATATATATATATATATATATATATATATATATATATATATATATATATATATATATATATATATATATATATATATATATATATATATATATATATATATATATATATATATATATATATATATATATATATATATATATATATATATATATATATATATATATATATATATATATATATATATAGTTATATTTGATAAGGTTTGTAAAGAAATCCGTTTATAGGATCATGTTTTTATTTAAAATAAAATTAGTAAAAGCTACTTAAAAAGTAGCGAAGGAAATCCCAGGTTGTATTGGGAAATGCTTATGTTTGAATGAGATATACTTACGGATGTGCACGACTTTCGACAGGTGCAATGTAAGTTTAAAGGTCCTTTTGCAGTCGACTAACGATCACTATTCATCCATATATCTCATAAATAGGGCTTATCCTTATGCAACACAAAATGCCTTCAAATGAGACGAATTAAGCGAAAAAATTAAAAATTAAACTATTGATCATTTCGGCAAGGCCGTTTTATAAATGAAAGTGACATTACGAAATAATTCAAATTTCGAATGCCACTAACATTTAAAATATGATACAATTGGCTGAGTTTGTTATCAACGAGCCATTAAATCGAATTAAAAATATGGATATATGGTATTGATATATGGATGAATAGTGATCGTCAGTCGACTGCAAAAGGACCTTTAAACTTGCATTGCATCTGTCGAAAGTCGTGCACATCCGTAAGTATATCTCATTCAAACATAAGCATTTCCCAATACAACCTGGGATTTCCTTCGCTACTTTTTAAGTAGCTTTTACTAATTTTATTTTAAATAAAAACATGATCCTATAAACGGATTTCTTTACAAACCTTATCAAATATAACAATATTATACTGTTTTCTACAATGTTTCTTTACAATTTTTTAATATTATACAATTTTATATAGGTTTACCCTAATGGCTCGTTGATAACAAACTCAGCCAATTGTATCATATTTTAAATGTTAGTGGCATTCGAAATTTGAATTATTTCGTAATGTCACTTTCATTTATAAAACGGCCTTGCCGAAATGATCAATAGTTTAATTTTTAATTTTTTCGCTTAATTCGTCTCATTTGAAGGCATTTTGTGTTGCATAAGGATAAGCCCTATTTATGAGATATATGGATGAATAGTGATCGTTAGTCGACTGCAAAAGGACCTTTAAACTTACATTGCACCTGTCGAAAGTCGTGCACATCCGTAAGTATATCTCATTCAAACATAAGCATTTCCCAATACAACCTGGGATTTCCTTCGCTACTTTTTAAGTAGCTTTTACTAATTTTATTTTAAATAAAAACATGATTATATATATATATATATATATATACATATATATATATATATATATATATATATATATATATATATATATATATATATATATATATATATATATATATATATATATATATATATATATATATATATATATATATATATATATATATATATATATATATATATATATATATATATATATATATATATATATATATATATATATATATATATATATATATATATATATATATATATATATATATATATATATATATATATATATATGTTTAAAACTTTACGCATTTCATTAATCATCAACATGGAAAATAAACTCAGAATTTTCAAACTCCCTTATACCATAAATTGGGTTTCTTACCAAATTATGTATAATTATCTTTTTAAATTGGACCTCTCCAAGGCTTTTCATTTGCTCTGAAATCTTGTTATAGAAGGACAAATTTTGGTGAATAAAACTGGATCGCGCTTTGCTAAGTCGTTGTCGGTTTATGTGGAGATTGGATTTACTCCTCGTATCGTGATGATGAAAATCACTATTCACCGGAGCTTCTGTTAGGTGTCTACGAGCGTACATAATATTTTGGTAAATGTAAGAAGAAAATAGAGTCATTATTCCTGATTTTACAAATAACGGCTTGCAAGAACTTTTTGGTGAGACTCTATATAAACTGCGTACCGCTCTTTTCTGGAGGAGAAAAATTCTTTTTGAGTTTGGTGCCATTCCCCAAAACAGTAGGCCATACGTTATTAGGGAGTGCAAATATGCAAAATAGACGGATTAAGCTGCTTCAAAACCGCATAAACTTCTTATCTTTCTAATGACGAATATGGCACTGTACATTTTTTTACTGATATCATTTAAGTGATCAGACCATTGTAATTTTTGATCAATTTCTAATACGAGAAATTTCGTGGAGGAGACATTTTCTAGTTGGTCAGACCCAAAGTATACGTCTATTTCATTATAATCAGACGGCCGCAGAGAGAAGCATATTGATTTTGATTTATTTACGTTAAGAGACAATTTATTAACTTGGAACCAAAGCCTATCTATTGTTTCTTTTATTCTTTGGGCCAAAGTGTCTTTATTTTTATCGCTAAAAAGAAGTGAAGTATCATCGGCGAATAAAATGATTTCATCATCCACGGACTTCAGGCACTTTGGGATGTCATTAATATAGACGAGGAAGAGAAAAGGTCCAAGTATCGATCTTTGAGGAACACCTTTGCGGATATTCTGTGGCGCGCTCTTGCTATTTTCGACTTGCGTAATCTGAGTGAGTTCTTGCAAATAAGATTCCATGAGTTGCAGTTCCTTATTCCTAATGCCGTAGTATTCCAATTTTTCAAGTAGAATTGAGTGGTCTACGCAATAAAAAGCCTTAGAGAGGTCACAGAAAATGCCTACGGTTTTTTTCATATTGTCTAGCCCAAGTAGTATTTTTTTTCATTAGACTGGCGATTGCATCTTGCGTAGAGAGTTTTTTGAAATCCAAATTGTTTTTTAGACAGGATTTGGTTTTCATTTGGACACCCCCTGAGACGATTAGGATTACTTTCGGGCTGAAGTATGTCTGTGTGTGTGTATGCCTCCACGATAGCGCTTACACTGAAATTGCATCATTCAAGAGGTCATGACAAGAGTTGATAATATTGTAATTAAAATCAGTCCACCAGAGGGCACCCTAGTCCGACTTCAATCTCAAAATATTGCAGTTAGAGACTTGATATTCGGCTCACAGATGCCATCACGTTGCAAATTTTTGGTTGCAATATTCGTATACGAGCGATGTAATTTTTTTAAAGTAGACTCAAAACAAAACGTGAATTTTAATTATAAAGACGTTGTACCAAGATTCTGAGCCAAATCCAACTGTAAATGAAACATGTAATAACCACAATTTTTATAAATTTGAATTTTACCCATTATTTGCTTTTAGCATAGGACGCTACCGGATATAGATCATGAAACGTCAATTTCCCCGAATAAAATAATTTAGTCAACTGTCCAATCATCCACTGTTCCTATACAACATCTAGCATTAAAATGAATAGACATTTTAGTGTGATAGGTACCCAGAGTGTATAGTAGGGATTTATAACACTTTATTGTGCTTGTGTAAAGAAGTTTTAATAACAAAGTTCAACTTATAATTCCATGTCGTATTGGAATTATACACATACGAAATTTTGTATATCTTGATGATTTTGTGAAAAAAAAAATTTAAATCCTTTGAAATAGGGTTTATTTTTTAAATAAGGTTTATTATAATCATTACATGAATCAACAGTTAACCTAAAATCCAATCGTAAAGCTAAAATCAATCAAGCCAGAAAGTAAAATAAATACATGAAACCGAAAACACTCAGACCACCCAAACGTAAAACGAAGGAATGGCAACCGCTCAGGCGCAAAATCTTACTTGCCACACACACTATCTCTCTCTTGCTTATTTACTGTGTTTCTTTCTTTTAAAAACATGTTTAGACAATCCCAACTTATAACAAAATAATGCCAACGGCCCTGGCGCAAAATCTTACCTGACACCTGCACACTCATCGTCTATCTCTATCTTAAGTATTGGCTGTTTCTCTTTCATCCATAAACTTATTTACCGTTTTAGCTTTCGGGATAAGATAAAAGTACTCCCTCGGTTTTTATTCACGAGGTCCTTCCGTTGTTTTACTATTAACAAAAAAAATATATTGATGTAGGTTTATAGTTTGGTATATTTTCTGTATATTTTATATAAATACCTTGCATATACAAATTACAACAAACTATTTCGTTTAAATAAAAAGTAGTAAATAAGCTATATTGCTGAAAAATCTGTGATAAGAGAAATAAATATTGAGCAATTTCAACACTTAAATTATTTCCAGTTACTTATTTCCGTTTAGCTGCTCTAGCATTATATATTACACCTGCAATAAGCTTTCGTTTTCTTTATGTTGCAAAGTGCTACAAAAAACTTTGCAAGTGGGAACGAAATCACACATTATCAATGCTGGGCATACGTCATATACACATTTGTTTACGGCATTTAGCGGCAGAAAATTCTAATCATCAACTGCTGGAACGAACGCTGCTCAATGTTGCAGGAAGGAAGAATTTTCGTTTTATTTTTGGGAAAATAAATTGACATATTTAAAACCAATCCACAAGCGTTTTACTGATTTTTATGGAAACAAATGATGGATTTATGTATCATAATGGAAAACCTTTTTATTGAAAATAAGTCCCCAAATGTCGCAAACGTAGTGCATCTACAAGCTATATTGAAACTGAAGTGATCCTGAATGTCCTTTATAAAAGGAGAAGAAATAGATTTTTTATTTAAATTTAAATTTATCATTAGAATTTATTAAAAAATATTTAATACATTCTTCAATTTATACAAGGTATTAATTAAAAAAATGTTGTGGGAAAATACAAATAAATAGAATCCACAGGAGTCAGAAGGTTAATATGAAAAAATTATTCTAATGTAAAGAGCATTGATTACGAATTGCGGACGGTTATACGGGTATTAGTACAAATATTACTTTAGAATGCACAAGCTATTATAACTTGTCACAAATTGAACCGATACGGGTATCGAATATCTGACAGCTGTCTGGAACAAATCCGAGGAACTTGGTCGATGCTACCGGTACATAAAGACTAAAGTACATAACAAAGCTATTAGCAGAATAATGTTTAACTGAAAATGTATGGTTTAACAGAATCAGAAGTTGACATAAACAAATTTAGACGATATCCTGACAAACGAATGATCGGCTAAATGAAGAATGACGTAGTCAAAAGCCTCGCATACGATACACACTCTTCGTCTATCAATAAACGAACCGCATTACAGGAGACACACCTGTCTCGCGAGTACTAACCTGTCGACCGCGACTGACCCACATCATGTCACATTATGTGGCTCATTTATGAGTCAACAGCCGCTGGTGAATAAAAGAGATCAAGCGAGTGCAAAAAGATATCTCGAGAATTTGCTGCAAATCTTGACACACTTGAAATATCTGCACATCACACAACACATCTGAAATACTTATCCAGATAAGGATAGTACGATAGCGTCGACGAAAATGAAGCTACAAATGCTACACTTTCAATTTTTTTTCTTAATTTCAACTTTGAGTTGTAGTCCAGGATATGTACATACAGTTTATATGTGTTTCGTCGAATTTGAGAAGGCTTTTGATATAGTTAGATAAAATAAGTTGGTCGAAATCCACAAAAAGTAATATATGACAAAGATTTGTATACCATTAATAATCTATACTAGCACCAAAGATCGCACATTAAAAATAACCAAAATATTTTTGAAGGGATTGAAATACGGCACAGAGAATTACATAATATAAAATCTGCTTTTATTTATTTTATTTAAGGTACACATATAAATCCGAAAGTGGAGTCAAGGTAAAAATAAGGACAATATAATATATACTGATTACACTGTATTAACTGACAGCAGTGTGGTATAAATCCAACTCCTCATTCGAAATACTACAATTTTGTGACGAATATGGGCTGAAGTTAATTACCGCAAAGACAACGTACAAGATTATATAATTAAAACAATTTGTATACCTTTGAAGAGGCAGCAGCCTAGTTAGGTTAAGACTATTGTATGTTGAATCTATTTATAATTTAACTTAATAAAAATTATTTTAACATTTTAATATGTATCAAATTAAGTAGTTATTTGTAAATAACTTACCGGCGCATTTTAATAATCATGTACAAATCAGAAATATATATTATACAAAACTACCCGTTTTGTCTGCGCACTGCACTGTTCGAGTTAACGATAAAATTAAAATTTTAAAAACTGTTGTCATACATAGGAGACATATTAAAACGTTTATTGTCGTCAAAATATCAACTGTTAAACCATAACAAATCGATACGACAAGGCGATTAACTAAGGCGAAGCAAGATCTCTGTTTCAACTGTCTCATATCGCTCCACTAAGCTACGATTGTGCTAGAGCGGACATTACACTGCATTATATCTGTAATTTATTTAAAATAATAAATATGTTATATCATATAATAGGTATAGGATAAATACTGGATATTTATATAGATATAATTATAAACATATATAGATATATGGATATAAACATACACATAGAATACATAAAATATATTACAACATATTCTATGGCTTCGAAGAGGGAGTGAATAGGTGGTACGGTGAACGCTCACATGTGCCAAGACAGCTGTCCTTAACCTACCACAGCCGGTCGTTATTCCCGAATCCACTTTACATCCTAAGAAAAATAATAATAGTACATTATGGGCCCGACTTCGGTCCGGTAATTCCATGGAAGCTCCGTTTGTATTTTGTTTAGTATTTTATTTTATACAAGACCTAGGATACACGTGAGATAAAGAATAGTAGTGATAAAAAAAATGAAAACATGATTGAAACAGTGTTGTTTAAAAATAGTCGTTATTAAACATAGTCGAGATTGCCTATAATAAATTTTAGTTAATAATAATATCCTACGCCATTCATTTTCTTCTCCAACAACAACCGTGAGTAGACTAGAGTTCGTACGTCGCAGAAATGTCCCATCCGTGCAACCTAGTATAGGCAAACGTCATCAGCGAGGGAGGGTAGGATAACGTGCCATCTTCCCGCGATAAAGGGGGGTATCCGCGTACATGAAGTACGTAACCCCGGCAGGGTAGGTACGAATACTTCTCAGCGACAATGGAATATTTGGCCGTGCGGCTTTTCGTTCGCCGCCGCTGATTTACGATATCTTGTTTCGCGTCGCGACTCGACGAGATAGAGAGGGGGGATTTGCACATTTCCTTACCCAACTACGCGTTTTTTAGCTTACGAGATTGCCTGGAGAGGATACGATAAGCCGCCTTGAATAAAAGCCAATTTTATGATCTAAGTTCAAGTTTCTATGACGAAACAAGAAGTCAAGCAGAAAAAAAATGTGTTGGGTTCTTAATATGCGCCAATGCATTTCATACAATCTGCCGGCATGCAATCAGAAGAAATGCAGCTCGTTGGTGCAGAACTTAAAAAAAACAATTTTCGAGCGAATTTAAAAATTATAGATCCCTTCGGTAAACGGTCGTCAACTAGATCATTTTACACTACCGCCAGCCCGTCTCAGCAACACAAATATAGCAAGAGGTGACTTGAATTTACCTTAAAAAATCAAAGCTAGATTTTGCTGAATAACAAATTTCTACACGTTTTAAAACTTTTATAATAAGAAAAACGAGGAAAACTGACTTTATTTCTGTTTGTCATTAACATCTAGTTTATTCGTAAATACGAAGACCTGATTGGATATAGGGTTCCGTACCTATGATAGAAATGGGAGCTGCCATTCAAACGGACGACTGAAAAATCACATTTCTAGCCCAGTAGTCACCATATTATTAATGATTTTCCGTAATAAACAAAAACCGATTACCGAAGGAATATTTAAAATCGGAATATGCGTTCTTAAGTTACAACTGTGAGCTTAAGATGATGTAACTCAAGGAAGGTTGTTTGGTTACGAATATTTTTTTGCCAATCTGTTTTATTTTTCAATGGGAAGAGCTTATTAGATTTCGGGTTCCGTACCTACAAAAGACGGTGCGGAATTTGAGCATGGGAGTTGAAAATGGGAGAAAACAAATAAACGAACCTCTTTGAAATAACATTTTTAGCCGTGCCTTGACCGATTTCCAATTTCTTTTACAGATAGTTTTTATTCATCGTATGGATAAGCTGATTAGAGTTGGTATATAAACATAAATCCAGCGTAGCGCTAGCGTTTTGAAAGTACTTGTACGTTTTATCTTAGTACTAGTTTTGCGTATTCACATTTTAAAGTGAGCTAACAGTGAAATAACAGTTATTGATAAGTCAAGATAAGAATCCTATTTTTTGGTAGTCTCATCTAAAAACACTTGACGTTATAAACGTTTATGATAGGTCAATTTAAGTCGTCTCAGTTACTTCTTCTATTTATCACAATAAATTATTATCTAGAATCTAGGAGCTAGCTACTCTTAAATATATAACAGAAATCACCATTGTTTTTTTTAAATTCTTTAATACCTTATAATCTAGAACCCACATATTTTACCTACTGACGTAGAACCCATATAGGTCTACTGGAGTCAAGGTAACCCTGAATACTATCCGAGATTACGCGAGCCGTGCCCTTGTAGGGTCCACGTTTTCCGCGGGTTAGTCTGAAGACAACTGGTTCATTGGGCATCGGAGCTTGTCAAGATGGTACGCAACAGCTGTTTTCGTCAGGTTTCACGCCATAGCGGGTGACGTACAGTGAATTCTTGGCCACAAAAAAAGTAAAATTATTTTGTGATATTTCGTTTAAATTTTTTGTATGCAAGCATCTTTTTTATTTCAAGAAACGAATTATTAAAATTTTGTTAACTAATAATTTTAAATTACTTATAAAATTTTCTATTCACCTCCTTTAATCACTTCGTAGTATGATGATGACTTGCCATCATCTTGTTCTTAATTAATATGACTTAAGTTCCTGGATATGATCATTTCATTTTAAATCGCCTAAATTAGAACTGCGGTATTCCAAGGTTTATTTAAAACACTTCTATTATTTGTTCAATTTATTTTATTTTATTTAAGAAATAATTTTATTTTAAAGAAATTATTCAAAATCAATGTTATTATCTAAGAAATAATAACATTGATTTTGCTTGCAATAAAAGCAGGCACCGAATGGCAAAACCTTAACCTTATCATTAGTAACCCAACTAGGACTAGCCCGTTCTAGGGTGGACAGGACATTAGAATAAATTATGAAAACGTTTTATAAAATGTCATAAATTACCCTTAAATAATATTCTAAAAAAAAACAATAAACAAATAAAAAAACACATAATATATAACAACCAAAACCAAAACAATAAAATCAAACAATTAACAAAAAACTATAAAAGGTGAAAAAACAACAAGAAAAAAATATAATAATACATTTAACTAGTAACCTGGACCACTGTGGAGGCATTACATATAGAAATCCACATAGTTTAAGATGAAAAGTAAAAAATATGAAATAATAAAATTAAAAATAATCTGATTGTTGCTATAGACCTTTCGAATTATGAGGACGATATATCGTCCATATTTTAAGCTCTGTTTTTCATACAGATTTCACTGCAAGCAATTCATGACAAATGCAGTACAGTGGGGCTGTTCATGACATGAAACAAGTAAAGCGTCATTCTTTTAACTTATATCCACAAGTTATTCTTTGTCAGAAAAGTTCACCCTATTACGATACAATCGCTAAATGGATTAAACCGAACTTTGACCACTTTTTGGATCAAATCTTCTCTGGACGACGAGGTTATAACTACATCATCAACTAATATTTTTCCTTTATTCATGTGATTATGATGGTAGGAGCTTGCTCAAGTAGAAAAGGCCTAAAAACCAGCGACTTGATATTTGGGCGCACAGCAGCCTTATTACTAAAACTCTTACTATCCAATCGCTCTCACAAATTCTTTATTCAATATTATGAAACTATCCTTTTTTGTTGCCCCAATTGGAGGATAGGTGAACTTTTGGCTTCCGTGGCAAAAGTCGATGCGATTCGTTACTTCGTATTGTCAACGTCAATTAGTATCGCGACTCGATCGCTAAAGTGACAGATTGCAGCGATAGTTTCTTCGTTCTCAGCATGTCAACGTTTCTCATATCTAAAGGAGGAAAACCAATACGATAATATTCATTGTCGGAGTTTTTGCTAAGTCGTGTAATAGCTTTTTTGTCGCTTGTACCGCATAATAGAACGCTTGAAAATAATGTTAGTTTTGTGCACATTAAAATATGATAAATGTTAGAGAATGAAGTTTAGTGAAAGAAATTATTTTCTTGTTTATAATACATTTTTTTTCTAAACACTGTCACCCCCAAAGAAATATACTTTAAATTTCTTGTCTCTCGCTATTGGCCTTTATGTTGAGAAACTATACCAATGCTCAACGCAATCAGTGAGTACGACTTCAAATATTATGTTCCGACATTATTCCAAATCAATGTTATTACTAATTAATTAATATTTAACTTGAGAGTACTGAAATGAAGAGATTTTTAAAAAGATTACCTCACTTTTTAAACTCTGGAATTTTAGCGATAGTTCTTCATAGAGCTGCTGGACCCATGAAACTTCTTTATAAAAGTTATGTAACCGTAAGACACCAGATTGCAAGAATCCAGCTTTAAGATACCAGACTCCAGCTTTAAGTTAAATATTATTATATCATTTTTTCGCTCTAGTTTAATCCCGTCAAGTTGCTGTACTTTGTATTTTCAATATTTTTGTTTCTATTTTCGATTAGGCACTCGAAAAAGTACCTATTTTTCGATAGTTTCGATAATCGATAACCTGGCTCATTTTTGTTGGTCGTCAAACCAACAAAGAGATATTGGTTTCTCTTTCCTCTTTTATTTTTCCGGCCCACCAGGTTAAAGTATTGTGATTGCGAGGGAAAGTATTGTATACGCTGAAATTTTTTTTCGAGATAAGAACGAAAATATCTATGTTAAGAGTAGATTAAGACCATTTCCAGATTAAGGTCTGGCTGTGTGTCTGTGTATATCTCGGTGTGTGCATTTATTCCTCCACGATAGCGCCCAAACGCTTCATCCGATTGAGCTGAAATTTGCTATACAGGCATCATTTGGTCGTGGCAAGAGTTGAAAATATTGTGGTTAAAAAAGGTGCATTAGTAAATATTTCAATTAGACTTGAAATTTGGTACACAGATGCGTTGTTGGGATGAAATCACATAGTGAAATTTCGATTGGTATATCTCATATTCAAGCTACAGTAAGAATATTTATATTCCGCAAACATTTGAATTAAATATTAACGCCATCTGTTGGTGCTTAGGCTAACTCTGCCCTTAGCTCTGAAACGAACCGCGTCACCCAAGGCGGTTGCAAGGAAACCCAATCGGTTTCGTCCACCGGGCGAGAAAGGGCGCTCATCGAATTTGTCTTTGAAATTAATATTTAGATAAAATCATTCTACTTGCCGAAAAAGTTTAAAGGGGATAAAACCGAATTTTTGTTTTTTTTCAGACTGTCGGACTATATAATGGCTTCACCTAGCTGGTATCAGTTCAAATGCTTTTTTCCCTACCCGCTCTTACGAAGTTTAAACCCTATGCTTTCCATTAAAACATTTCGTTTAAAATAGGACCCAATGATTCGCGTTAGCTACTTATATTATATATTCCAACCCTCTTGTCTGAGTCAGCTCCGAAATACACACCCGCAACATATTCTGGAGGTGACGAGAGAAATAAGAGCATGCTGCTCGGCGAGGCGCGGCGAATCTTGAGAACTACTATTATTGACATTATCCCCCTTGTCACAATGCAAATCCAGTGATGCCGCGAAAATGTGCCTCCGCTCGGGAGACTAAAGGGGAGAGGGAGCAGAGGAGGGGAAGGATGCTTCAGCCACGCATGAAATCGAAAATTGCTCAGCCGGTCCTTCAGGATAACTCGCGCCTCTTCGCACATCGTATCTCCGCCATTTTTACGCGCCTCGCGGCGATAACCACAATTTTTCCGAAGGAACAGCCAGCATAATTGAGCTGCCGAAATAGCAATCGATTGGAAATAAAGGACTTTTACAACGAATTAAAATTATATTTATAGTATCTGAAACCCGTTTAATTCGACGATCACTTTACTGATTAAATCGGATGATGAGTGCTCTATACTATATTACGATTCTGGGTACGGGCCATATCAATGCAGTTAGGCTATCGCACGTTAAACGGCTACCTGTTAGCAATACAAAAAGGTCGCGCTGTGATCCTGCAGATAGCGCTATATTTTTTATTTTTCTCTTTTGATAACTTTTTTATTTTTCTTTTTTGATGACACATCTACAGACGGAGAGATTTTTTTAGACCGCTTAACCAAATATTTACACCTAGCCGTTCTTTTATTATGGCGGTTATATGAAAAACACGTTAAAATATGTTGATTCTTCACTTTTGTTATTTTTCTATTTTGATGACACATCTACAGAACGAGAGCTTTAGGAAACAGGAAAACACGTTTCAAATTATTATATAGATCATTATTTATTCATGACATTAATTAACAAAGTTAGATCCATTGGTCTATAAAAAAACATGGAGTAAAAAAATAGTTGTGTCACCCCAAGATATTATCGGGAAATAACCAAGGACTTATTTCATCCGAATAAAAATTTCATCAATAAAATCAATGAGCACCCTCTCTCGTTTGCCAAACGAAACAATTTCGATTCCGTTACACAACCGCCCCTGGCAGCGTGGTTCGTTTCACGGCTATCCTCGGGCGGCTCGGCGTTAGTATTTGATTTAAAATGTATGGCAGAATTTAAATATTTTTAGTGCAGTTTATATCTGAGATATTCCAACCAAAATTTCATGATGTGCTTTCGGACCAACAAGGCATCTATGTAAGAAATTGCAATTCACTTGGTTTAGATTTTTAAACTTGTAAATGGTCTTAACCTCCTCAGGGGTCTCAAAATAAATATTTCCATCTGTATATTGAGAAAAAAATGCGCGTTTACAATACTTTCCCTCCTGGTAGATTGGTGGCCAGGGAAAATAAAAGTACAGGTCCATGTGGATATTACTGTCTCGCTAAGCCTAGGCCTGTACTTATAGAATGTCACATACTCTTTCGTCAATGAATTTATTATATTTTTATCGATAAATTAAAATAATCATGAAATCATTTATAACCAAAAAAAATAAAATTGCATGAAAGTAATATACATACATAGAATTATGAATGTAAATTTAAATGTCAAATAATAAAGTCGAATCATAACGAAACATATATTTATAATAAAATTGTGAAATCAGGAATATAAAAGATATTAAAATTCTGCATTTTATTTATTATGCACATCAATGCATTGCTATATAATGGACCCGGTTGCGTTTCTTCGTGAAATAAAATAGGAACTTAGCTCAACCGAACGAGACGGAGAGATAAGTTAGAATCGAATATGAAATGGACTATTGTGGATTATCCCGCACCAAAACTACCCGTCGAACTTATAGACGCCCGAATAACACAGTTCGTACGGTGTTAGATTTAGGTGCTTTACCTTCGGTGGGTAGTTTTAATGCGGGAAATAATAACCGTTCATTTGTCATTCCGTTCTGACGTACTGCTCTGTCTCTGACGTACTGATGTACTAATTTTCGAATTTAGTTCAAGAGAAACGCAATCGCGATTAATTTGTGGCTTGAAAAATCAGCTAAAAGCAGTCCCCTTCGGTAATATTCCGCTTTTCACATTAACCCTACAGAGCTACAGATGGACCCGGTACAGAGCCAGAGGTGGAGCTGGTACAGTCTGTACCAGCTCCACCTGTGGCCCTGTACCAGGTCCATCCGTGGGAGCCACAGATGGACGCCGTTGGTCGACAGGTGAGCGCAGCGCTCACCTGCATCGTTTACACTTATTATGCTAGAAAGGTAACTTATTTGTATAGTTTAAACCATTGAAACTATTTTAGTTTATTTTGTCTATAAGTATTTTGCATAGAAAAATGTTTCAAAAGAGATTTGTATTAGTTTCAGACCGCGAATGGTAACCTGCGCTGATTTAACGTAAAATAAAAATAAAAGTTAGCGCCGCGCTCACCCGTCGACCAACATAGGGTTAAATGGATTAAAATAGAATTGCATTACTAAATGGTCCGTTTTTAGGTATCGGCAGCGCCAAATTTCTCGGTCCCTTGTCCACATGCTCATATCACACGTATTGCATTTATTGAAGACAAGGATTTCAATATTTTTACGATTTAAGATCAGTCGAACTAACCACTGTGCCAGCGGGTCGATGAATTTACATAGTAAGTAATTCTGCGACTAGAATATAAACCTTTCAGGCGGGCGCAATACTGTCTCGGGTACAAAGGTGACCGCGTTAAGTGCGTAATAAACGGAAAAGCTTAGCATAAAACGTGGTCAACGCGCCGTAAATCCCAAGTAACCATATTATTATGGGGGCGCGTCGAACTAGCCGCCGACACGGTGTCTTTTATACAAAGTTCCGCAGCCCATAAAAACTTCATACGGGCACGTGTAGGGCGCCGCCCAACAAGGCGCCCGCCCAACCTAACCGCCCGGCCGCGTAGACGTCCGCTTTTATCGCGTTTAGGGCGGTGTAAAGAGGGTATTACGGCGCCGCTGACCATTACACTCTTCGCGGCTAGTTATTTCAACGGTCTGCACTCTACCGGTGTTTTGACGATGCGGATTAAGGTTGAGAGCTTCTTATAAGGCGCTCGAAAACAAAGGTGAAGAATTACAATGTAATAAAATGGGGCTTTCAGCTGAACACTGCTGAATAATCTGTATAAACCCTTAGCCTTTCTTCTTTTATTTGCCATAATTTGGAATCTGCTTTCTTTATTGTCTTCGGCTCGATACGATCCGCGCCGCAACGCTATCGCTCTGCTCCCGGCTATCGAAATTCGCTATTGCGTTTTGTATTATTTTTTTTAATTTGTTGAGTGGGGCTTTTCTAAGGTCTTTATGAGCCTTGTAACACTGCAACCATTGCTGATCTATTGTGTTCGCCACCTACTATAGTTCTGCGCTAAGCGTTTTGTAATGAGTAACCCCAAAATTGAGACTCTGACAGAGTTGGTGTGCCTTTTATCTCGCCTTCATTTAAAGCTCAAGCACACAAAATAAAGAAACTTTAATGTCAATAAATATATATATATATATATATATATATATATATATATATATATATATATATATATATATATATATATATATATATATATATATATATATATATATATATATATATATATATATATATATATATATATATATATATATATATATATATATATATATATATATATATATATATATATATATATATATATATATATATATATATATATATATATATATATATATATATATATATATATATATATATATATATATATAAATATATATATATATATATATATATATATATATATATATATATATATATATATATATATATATATATATATATATATATATATATATATATATATATATATATATATATATATATATATATATATATATATATATATATATATATATATATATATATATATATATATATATATATATATATATATATATATATATATATATATATATATATATATATATATATATATATATATATACCTATATATATGTATATATATATATATATATATATATATATATATATATATATATATATATATATATATATATATATATATATATATATATATATATATATATATATATATATATATATATATACCACTGCCATTACAGTAAATAAACTATTTTATTTATAATAGTATTTTTAAAAAATATTGGTGGTTTATATATTTATTATCCATATAGATACATTTGAATGTGTATATAACCCGTAAATATTTGAAAAAAAAATGGGATGTGACTTGTCGATCGGGTTGTGCTTGTGACCCAGATGGTAAAATCGTTTGTCTATACGGCTGTATGCAGAAAGTGAAAGCAGTTAAATAGTCTGGCAAAATTTGTGTCCCGTGTGGACTAGACTCTGCCAATCCATTAAGTGTATATTTTGTATTATTTAGGATTGTATTCTTACCGTTATACGTTTCGCCTTCCGCTTATTAGAAATATCAATTTTAATTCTCTGAAATGTCATCTTATATACAAAAATCTTTCGAATCGATATACATGCGTAAGCAGCCTAATGTTTATTTAAAGAATAAATTCATTGTATCAGGTAAAGTCTAGTGTCTCTGCAAAATGGTCGCATCGAAGAGGGGGTTCTTTTTGTTTATGGGCTGCGGAGAGACATATCGGTTGGCGACCCTGCCACCAGTACTTTCTCTTTTCAAAAGCAGAGGTAGAATATGGCTAAAAATATCGGTTGGATCACACGAAGACTTTACCGGTAAGTAGATGTCCCCCCCCATGCCAACCTCCCTTGCGACCCCCCCCCCCCCCCCACCAACTCCACCACCCCAGCCAACCCCACCCCCTCCCTATGCCCGCCAATACCCACCCACCCGATAGTGAATGTGTTCGATTAAATGTATTTTTAAGATTTTTGTAGTCTTTTAGTAGTATTTTCGTAGTATTTTTCGTGGATAAAAATGGTATTTTTCAAACACGATGTCCTATTTTCTTAAATATGGCAGAGTTTAAAAATTATGTTTCTCTCAGCGTCATCCTCAAGCTGCTCCACATTATTTTATATTAAATCCGGGTTAAATATGAGCCAGAAATAATATTCAACTTTTCAGATGTATTTCTGTAGAGTTCCTGCCGTATATTGTTCAATTTTCAAAAATAAAATGTCGGCACAGAGCGGTATTCCTTCTGTTTTATAAAAACTATTTTATTCCATTATTTCGTGAATTTCTGAGCCATCCGCCTAAAGTATAGATGTAGTTCATTCATCATTTTCTCATAAACCAGCCTTAGCCCAGTCCCGTAACACCGCGATTTCCATAATTTATTAACGGACTATTCGGTTTTTAAATAATGAGGATAATGAGTTGAATTTCAGATATTTCATTAGTGATTTTCCGAAAACAGTGAATGTCCGGTGGGCATGCCAGGGGTGCGGACTAAGCATCCAACTTTAAAAGCGTTGTTTCCAATATTAACTCATATCACAACAATATATATTTTTTATATATATATATATATATATATATATATATATATATATATATATATATATATATATATATATATATATATATATATATATATATATATATATATATATATATATATATATATATATATATATATATATATATATATATATATATATATATATATATATATATATATATATATATATATATATATATATATATATATATATATATATATATATATATATATATATATATATATATATATATATATATATATATATATATATATATATATATATATATATATATATATATATATATACATATTCTTTTTAGAATTGATCAATAAGATGATTATAAAGTAAATAATTATAAAAGCCACTTACATCGTGACGAAGGATTCCCTTGATCGGATTCGGGAATGCTTTAGGTGTTAACGAGAATGATGAATGCCTCTCACTTGCGGAAAGAGGAGTAGGTTTAAGTTGGGCCCATTTTTCAACTAGTAAACGCTCACCCTTCATCCAATTATCTCAAAAATTAAGCTACAATCCTTCTTTATACGTAAACTCACTCAATTTCCTATTATTTCAGGGGAAATAACAAGACAAGACGAGCTACTTGACAGATGGAAGAATTTAAAATTTCGAATTTCGTTTTTTTATTTTCTAAAGGTGCGATATAAAGAAGCTGCGATCAATATTCAGCTGAAAACTTAAAAGTTCATCATCATCATCAAAAGTGAGAGGCATTCATCATTCTCGTTAACACCTAAAGCATTCCCGAATCCGATCAAGGGAATCCTTCGTCACGATGTAAGTGGCTTTTATAATTATTTACTTTATAATCATCTTATTGATCAATTCTAAAAAGTATATATATACATATATATATATATATATATACATATATATGTATATATATATATATATATATATATATATATATATATATATATATATATATATATATATATATATATATATATATATATATATATATATATATATATATATATATATATATATATATATATATATATATATATATATATATATATATATATATATATATATATATATATATATATATATATATATATATATATATATATATATATATATATATATATATATATATATATATATATATATATATATATATATATATATATATATATATATATATATATATATATATATATATATATATACATATACCCTCACCCCCTCTTGTCTACTGAATGTTTTTTTCAACGTACGGCGTGTTAGCAGCGCCATATAAAAAAACGTGACCTCTTGTTCACTGCACAGTTTTTTCGCAGTACGATGCGTTAGGTACATACATTTTATAAACAACTTCAAGGTGACGCAACAATTGTCCGCCTTGAAAACGTCCGGTGACATGGATACTCTCTCATGTATTGCCATACAACACTGATATAAATTTCGCCGTAAATAAACACGTCTCGCAGCGGGGGAAATACGGTGCATACCGAGGTGGCGCCGTGCCATGTTTCCGCAGTGTCCGTGGACAAGCTTCTATTGTGATATATACCCCACTGACGACGCGGCGAATTAACTGTGCATTTTCCTGGCGACAAAAACGTATGTAGACAAGAGGGCTTACCCTTCCCTCCCACTATTAATACCTATATACGACATTCACCCACTAGACGAGTTATTAAAAAAAAGTTTTTACAAAACGCCCTCGCTACCACTCAACCAGTACGTTGAAAGTTTTACTAATACTTCAATATCACTTTTCTTACGAAAGCTTTATATCCCTCTTTTCTTGCGTCACTTGAACCTCCATCTAACCTTTAATTTAGGGAAAGATCAGCGCTAGGCAACCTTCTCCGAAACGCCGACATAATCATTCGTCATAATCAGACTTTATAATAAAACAAATGTTCATCTGTCGTCGTGCAGGACAAAAATTATTACATAACTGAAAGGTTAAGACAATTAGGCGACACAAATAGCTACTCCAAACTACCGAATGACCCCAATCCGGAAATCTAGCTCGAAATAGTCTTTCGTTTGCAGCAACGGACCTGCGGAAAATGTCACGGAAAAATATATAGATTTACTTATTCCAAGATACCTGAAAATACCGATTCTCTAATAGCTCCTAAAAAGACAAGGAGGGGAATCCAGGTAGATCTGTTGTTCATCTTTAAATTCCCCGACAGAGCTAATATCCGCATACCTAGATTCACTTCTGCAACCGTTTTTCACATCGCTGCCATCGCATATTAAAAATACGTCACTTCATCACTTCCTGGAAATAGTACGAATTATAGATCTGGCTTCTCAATCGAACAGTCTACTCGCAAAGGTCAATATCGTTTCATTATACACGAGCATCCTACATTCGAAAGGCATGAGCGGCATCCAATATTATTTGTATCTGCGGCCAGTGTCTCATTCAGCCTCCACCGGCTTTCTGGCCGAAATAGCTGAATTCGTGTTGAACCGTAATGGCTCTAATTTTAAAGTGGATTTTTAATCAAAAAAAAAAGTTATAGCAAAGAGGTCTAAAATAGCACCCGCTTACACAAACTTGTACATGGGTCGTCTGAAAGAATTGTTCATAGGTATGTACGAAGCTGCAACCGTTTTTATGGCTGCGATATATTTACGATATATTTCTGCTGTGGACATACGAAAAGGAGATATTATCAATCTTTCTAGATAGCCTCAATAACTTTTCCTCCTTTAACTTCACGTGGAACGTGTCTGACCACTGAGTGACGTATCTTAATGTGAACCCAACTCTCTCAGTAGGCTATTTCCACACTTCGATTTACATCAAACACACCAACCACCATTTAGCCATTTAATAAAAATGGGAGACCAATCAGACCCCATTGGGTCCTAGAACCTGCCCCTTAATAAAGATTCATGCTTGATATCTTCACGTTGACACCACTGTGGACAATATTTTAAAAAATCCTC
Organism: Micropterix aruncella; assembly: GCA_944548615.1. NCBI lineage: Eukaryota > Metazoa > Arthropoda > Insecta > Lepidoptera > Micropterigidae > Micropterix > Micropterix aruncella. The sequence goes on along the minus strand of OX155952.1, from coordinate 23,724,150 downwards.
CCAAAGAATTTAATGTAGCTTTTGAAATCGAAAAGTCAAAAACTCCAAAGGATTCCTAGTATGCATCTTTTAAGATAGGTACAACGGATTCAGTACATGAAACATTGATGAATCCATCTATGTTGCGCCAAAACATCTCATTCAAGCAGTGGAATCTCAGTCTCATTTCGAGGAATCCAGAAACTTCCCGATCGAAGCCATACCAAAAATTCAGCAGGAGTATTAATATAAAAAAGGATATCTGGCTGGTAATTAATGCTACAATTATTAATAATGTGATTTTTATCGCAAATGATGTTATTCAGTACATTCTGTATATCCTGGAACCTATTCTGAGATAGCTGACTCATAAAAACGTCCCCTAATATCTCCGCAGGAAGCAGTCGTTTAGAAACATACGAAACATATTATGAAACAGCTTGAAATATACTTATAGAAATATACTCTAACAGCGGAGTTAGTAAGCGCGGCATAAAGTACATTTACAATTCAATATCCATTCTTAATTTATATTCAAACATGCATGCATTAAATAAAATGAAGAGCGGTGTGATGAAAGAACCAACAAAGACTAGATGTTCAAAAAAAATCTAATAGTTTTCGAGTCGTGTAAGCTCTGTAAATATTCTGAAATATATGGAATAGCCGCTTATTTACAATATTTTCATTTTTATTCATAATCTGATTTCCTCCAGCTTTTCTCTTAAACGGCTTATCTATACCCATTTCGGCGAGGCGGAATACCAAAAAGCATCCTTTGTCAGAAAACAATGGGAAAATGTACGCTCAGACATTTGTATATAAATTTCCGTATAGTTTTTTATATATTTAGGAATATCTGCAGCCCGCGGTTACGATGTACGAGTAGTTTCCTTGGTCCTCGGGAATCTTCATTAACAATATATAAATAAATAGTAACAAAAACACCAAAAAAAATAAAAAGTAACGACGACAAAATGAATAAGGAGCGGAACACAAATATATTTTTTTGTATGATGAAATTAACTAACTTGAGCAACCACAGCAAATAAATAAATTATACCGTGAATGAATTAAAATAATTATTAAATTACTAATTAAACCAATAAATACATTCAAATTCAAATTTTATTAAATAGTTTTAATTAAACATTACAAACTGTTTATTTTAATTATTTGTACATAAAAGAGTAGAAAAAAACAGTCGAGGTTGACAAATTAAACTAGTTACTTCAGATTATTTTTATCTTCGGAGAACCGCGTCAGTAAATAGAACAGGCAGATGCATAAGTCCACCACCCGCTCCATCATCAACATCATCGTATATCAGTCGACGAGCCTTAATATAAGGTCCGTGACGACTTCCACTCGGCATTTCTTCCGTTCCGTGGAGCGTCTCGTAAACCGGGCCCATTGGCCCAGCTTTCGGGTCGTGGCATCGCAGGGCTGAGCGCGCTGCGGTAGGATTCGGAGCGTTGCTGCGGTTCGGCCCTTACTCTCGTAGTACGGGGAACCAGCGAGAAATAACAAGTAATATAATGTTTCGCATTACACCTATTGCCATCCTGTCTTTAAAAGATCTCACTGTTGTTTTTGTTTAAGTCAGTTTTCATCCCGGCGTTATACTTCTAGTTTAAAAAAGATACTCTTTTATTTTTCATCTCCTATTTTCCTTTGTGACCATCTCATATCTCTTGACAAATAGATATGGACCTGTATTATATGTATAAATTCTGGGGTATGATTGCACAATCCTACATCTTACCACGTTGTAGAAATCGATGTTGATCATTGCTGGTTTTTTTCTTATATTTCTTTGTTGCATACTCATTCGACAACGATGACAAATGGAGATGGATAAACGACGGTTTACACTTTACTGCCTACCGCAATGTCTTCAAGCGAGCGTCCCGTACGAAGACGACCGCATCTTTCAACATATTGAATTGAATTTAACAAACGTCAAATTTATTTATTAAATTCACGATAGCGGCCCGAGATGGTGTCTTGTTATGACCAAAAAATGTACGATACTACGATACTTGCTTACAGAATTTTGCAGAGACGGTTCTCTGCAAAAAAATCATAATTTCGATAGTGAATTTTTTCGCCATCTATCCATTGCTTGATTGTAAAATGCCCCAGAATTTAACATCAAAGCTTACTGGTGATAAAATGAAATATATGAAATATTCGCGTTCCATATTTTACAAAGTGAAAATGATTGAAATAAACGCAGATTTTAACGCGTATTAAAATTACAAAATCAAATGAAAAAAAAATCTAGGGGATTAAATTTACATTGACATTTTTAAATTCAATGTGCTTAAATTAAAATTGAAATGGTTGAGAAGCATCTCATTTCGAGAAAATAAATAGTCTAATAATATTATAAATTTCCTACTCGTCCCAGAAAACATAGTATTCACTCCAAAAATCCCATTCGGGATTCTAGTGTAGAATATTTCCAGCAGCGCTACAGCCACTTGCCACCAGACTGAAAAGCCATTGAGTCTATTCAGTAACAAATCGGCTTAAAAGGTCCTCCTTTCATTCGTTCCTCAGTTACCTCGAGTACGACACTAGAATATATCTATATGCTATATACTTAACGTACGGTCGTGTCAGAAATGGTTAGGAACTAGTTAAATTTTACTTTACTTAAATATGTTGAATTGTTTAGAGGCCGCGAAAGGTAAATGTTACAGTTTTCAGTTCATATCCATGAATGTTATCAAACCAAAATAAACTTTTCTTCCACCTCATACAATATTTCTATATGTAATGTAGTATTTTTCAATGTTTTTAATAGTTTAGCTGTCCATATATCAAAAAATCATTTCTTGATAATATCCACAACTGCAGCGTTTGCAGTCTATTTTGGAAAAAAGTACTTTCGTTGGAGTATAAATAATATTTATTTTAGGTATTTTTGATACTTGTTAAATTCAATGGTAATTTCTGTTAAATGTTTAAGAGTAGCTAGCCCCTAGATCCTAGATAATAATTTATGGTGATAAATAAAAGAAGTAATCTGCGGAAGTATGATCATGTTTCTGAGTACCGAGCGAAATTGCAATACGGCACCGGAGAAATTTGCATATCATTTCACTGCTTTATCCTGAATCTCCCTACTACTTCAACGAGGCTTTTACCGAGTTAGGAAGTCATGGTCTCCCACTTTAAGTCAGAATAATACACTAAGTATCCCAAACCACAAAACCAATTTATTGTTCTACTCCTTCTCCGTATATGCAGCTTGGCTATGGAATCAGCTTCCTTTGGCAATTAGAGGCGCTAACACGCTTTCCACCTTTAAGCAATCATTGAAAAAGCACTTCCTATTACAATAAATATGAACCACAATGCATTGGATATGCAAAAGGATACGCTTTGTTTTTGAGATGTGGATGAAGGGCGATCGTTCGATAGCGATAAAGGGATCCCATTAAACCTACATTGCACTGTCGAAAGTGGTGCTCATCCAGTCATACATCTCATTTAAAATAAGCATTTCCCAATCCAGTCCGGGAAAACCTTCCAGCTATGTAAGTGGCTTTTATTATTTTTATTTTTTCATCAAGGTGTTATCCTTTAAAGAAATTCTTTAAAAAAAGATTATATATATATATATATATATATATATATATATATATATATATATATATATATATATATATATATATATATATATATATATATATATATATATATATATATATATATATATATATATATATATATATATATATATATATATATATATATATATATATATATATATATATATATATATATATATATATATATATATATATATATATATATATATATATATATATATATATATATATATATATATATATATATATATATATATATATATATATATATATATATATATATATATATATATATATATATATATATATATATATATATATATATATATATATATATATATATATATATATATATATTTACCCTATCGAATATTTATTTATTTATTTACTCTTGGTTCTAGATATGCATAAAATGCGCAACATTCCCTATAATTTAAAATTTCATTTTATAAGTTATCATTAATTATAGAGCTCATTTTGCCTACTTTTCATAATATCACATTAACGTGTTGGTTGACTGGAAGATATTGTTTATCTAGCAATAAGTCCTCTATTGTACTTAAAAGTTTTATTATGCAGATTTTTAAATAAAATTTTTTTTTACTTCATTTGATTTCATTTTAGTAATTGATATGGCTTAAGTGGGCTACACGTAATCCTTTATTAGGTTTAGTGTTTTTGGATGATACTACTAAAAATAGAATTTTTACTTTGACTCATCAATAACTGTTACTTTACCTTACTCTTAAAAGTTAATACGCCAAACTATTAGTAATATGAAACGTACAAGTACATTCAAAACACTAGCGTTGCACTGAATTGATTTGTGTAAGGCAGCTGTAATCAGCTCATCCATACAATGAAAAAAAGTTATCCGAGGATTTTTTTTTAAAAATCGGACTAGGCACCGCTAAAAATGTGATTTCATATGGAAAAAGAGCTATAAAATATGCCAAGATAAAACGGAGTCATTCGACGACCTACAATGTACATTTTCAGATAATTTTGTCGTCGTTTTCTTTGGCTCGGCTGCATATGAATGCTATAACCGCCTTAACCCCTCACGTTGCGAGGTAAAAACTCACCGCGCCCAAAAACATCACTTTTGCGCGCGACATATTCGCGCAAAAAATCGACGCGAGTCAACGGCCTTGAGAAAAACGATCATAACTTATAAACCACTAATCGGATTAAAAAAATATAAATAGAAAAATGATCGCATTGAAATTTGACATATAAAACATTATAACCTTATCTCGTAAAACAATTAAGATAATAATGAATAAATATTACAAAATTGGCAAACTGAAAAAACTCGCCTATAAAATCATTTCGATTTTTTTGTAAATACAGTTTTTGTAAATATCAAAAATTGTAAATACAGTTATGTTCTTTATTAACCCTTGGAGTAAATGGGTATTTTCATGGATGCATCTGTCTCTTTTGCAGGATTTTCGGCGACATGGACTTAAAGTACTATAACTACGAAACTACTACACCAATCATAAAAAGAACAACTGCACAATGATTGCATTGAAATTTCGAATATAGAATATTGAAATATCATTTTGTAAAACAATTAGATAATTATGAATAAATATGAGAACGTCAAAGAAGTGAAAAAAACGCGGAACCAGATCTGGTCGTATCATACTCAACGGATAATTGTTTCAGAACCAGATTTGGTCGTATCATACTCAACGGGTTAAATGCTTTACCAAAACGATATTTTTTTTTTACTTATTTGCATACAAAAATACGGAAAAAATATTTATTTATTCAGCCAAGAAAAATTGTATGTATTCTCGTAAAAAAAAAATTTTTTAATTTTTAATTTGTGACTACTTATGGTATTTTTTTATATGAAATTCTTTCAAAATAACTTTATTACTACATCACTTCTTCTTAGAAATCACACCAGAACTTTGAGCTTTGTCTGATATTATAGAAAAATCTAAAGTTTTGAGAGTTTCCGACTTCCGAACCTAATAATAAACTTTGAATGCCCATAATATAAAATTCGTTAGATTTTTTCAATTATATTGTCTTATCATAGACTTATTATATGTCTAATAACTAATTACTATACTCCAAAGAGTCACATTTCATCGAAAAACTACGGAAAATCGCACTTTTTTCTCTCATAGTAATTATCAAAACAAGTTTCATTTTCGCGAGCCATATTAGAAAACAACATATAATGTTCAAAATACGCCTAATTATGTGATAACTTAGGATGTAAATGAAGCAATACCTATTTTATTAGTAAATTAAAGCGACATTACGTCATGTTTCGCGATATAACGGAATATTTCACAAACATTACAAAATAAATACGGCCATATTTCGCTCGCCGTTTGGTTTTGCCAATGTGTTTTCTTCGAAAATTCGTGAAAAACAGCAAATGGGCTGTGTAAATTGTTTAATCCTAAGGCCTAAACTACTTAAAAATGGAAATTACTTACTTTTATCCGGTATGCACTGCACTTATATACACAAAACAATTCACAACACAACACGTCGCGGAATTATACGCCGCGGCGAATGGGCAGTTCGCGACTGTCGTCAGAAATGAGGTCATCGATTTTGTAAGGGATGTAGTAATTCATATTTCTAACATCGCATGCGGCAATCGAGCAATTTCATAGTGTTGCATATTTGGCTATATTATGGCATCATTCGATAGAATATACAATCGCATTTCGAAATTTAAACGACATTTTCTTGAGCGGCGAGCGCGATATCCCGTATGGGATAGTTTGGATTTCAGCCGGCCGCCATACATATCCCGCAAGGGATGTTAAGTGCCGAGCGGGTTAAGAGCAGCAAGCTCTTTACTAAAGAAAGCTAGCAAAACGATCCAGACAGCCGAAAACGTGGCTGAAACGACAGAGAGTTTTCCCCTGTCGGTTCGTAGCTAGAGAGAGCAAAGATTGCGCTTATTTTTCAAGCGATATTCAGCGTATCGCCTATTTTATTATAGTAGTTCTTAGTATCTTTGTATTTTCAGGAGATGATACCGTTATATTCAAGAGAAAATTAAAGTACGTTATTCTATATTATTAAAAATTCACACTCACATACGAAATATTTTTTCGTGTTCCTATTTTCCATTTTCTATAAATTTCTTTTTATATATTCATAATCATTGGTGCGCCTAAATGGAAAATAATAACCTACATATATAAATTCTATAACAATAACACCTTTTGATAACCACAATATACTTACAATTAAGAAAAAAATATTTGGTTTGATATCGCAGTATTTTGACCGGCGCGGCTGAATTGGTCTTTCGTTTACTGTGATACAATATTTCCAGTCTATGGGTGAATCCATGTTTTCGATCCATAAATGTAGTTTCGTTTTCACTTAAAATCATGCTTGAAATCGTTTAGGTACATTTATTCTCAACGCTTCCTCACGGTATTAGTGTATCTTACCGATCTTAAAAATGCTATAAAATGAATTAGGTATACAGATACGGAATAAAAATACCATTGCAGATTATGAATATAAAAGCGGAACCAGGCGGCAACCCAGCTATAAAGAAACTACAAATTATTGTAAACGATATTCATTAGGAGAACCGACCCGCGCAGCCCTCTCTTCATCATTCGTATTCATTGCAATGGCAACGTTGCAACTACCCACAAATGAGGTTACAGATGCTAGATTTTGTGTTTTATTATTTTAATATAGGCAGACCAGAACTTCCAATCTGTGGGGCGCACCCACTTGGGGGCTTATAAACGTTAGAAGGGGGGCTTGAAACTACGTACACATAGAGGCAATATACAAAACACATAAATCATAAAAAATGCAGAGTTGTTAATGCTGTTGTTAGAGTTGTAGATTTCCCGCGTCGGTACGGTTACTAAGGATCTGAGACTGCGAACCTTAAGTAGACCCAGGTACTCATCCGCCTGAGGTTGTTTCTTGTCTTGGTTTGGAATGTTTAAATCATAATTAAATATTTTTGACAACATTATGTTTTCAGTAAAGCGTATAAAGCTATTAGGAATTATGATATATTATATGTTAAGACACTTATGTAGAGTGCTATAATATTTATTCCATTATATAGTTCAGGGTTCATCTATGTATGGTTTCCGTTTCTATATTCCACCATAACATTTAAACGCTTAAACCGATTTGGAAATGCGTGATATTATTCGAATCGTTATGTTATCCCGAGTCTGATAGGGCTTTACTGTTCAAATATCAAGTAAGTAGTTGTTGTCCAAATCTCAATAACATGTCCAATTAACATGAATATATCGTATTTCGTGTCAAATGAAAGGTCTGATTAAGTATATTTGGGGAATATATATATTCTTTATAAATAAATACATAAACCACGAATATTTTATAAAAAACCGATAAATATAAAAAATATAATTATAAAAACCTTAACAGCTTTTCCTTCTTTATTTATCATTGTGGATGCTCGGTTCCGTAAAAAAAACCGCTATTTTATAATTATATTATTCTTTATTCTGAGTTAAATAACATTTGTTTGACTTTCTAAAATGCTAAGATGGTAAACGTTGCAAGTTTTAAATGTGTGTGTTTTCTTTTATTTTCTTCTTTGATGTTCTTATATCCATTGTTTGCCGGTTGCTGTGGCAACTCATGTCGTCCTTTCATACGGTCGTACTTACTGTCTCCCTCACATTGGTGAGGGAGACAGTAAGTCCCTCCCTGTGCATTTGTGTGCTTAATATATGTTCGCAACATCACCGTCCCCTTTGGAGTCACCAGATGGTGCTACTAGCAAACGAACTGATGGCTTGCTAATTCGTCCTGAACGTGTGGTATAGGTTCATCAGGCTTGCGGCTGATGGTATTTCATACGTGTGGTTTTGTAACAATACTGCACGAGATTGCCGATTCTAAGGCTTTGCTTATGTAGCGTCGCTAGAATACAATAGTTTACTTTCTTTAACAGCAGTAGTGTTTTTTTATTCGTTTTAATGTATTTACTTATTATTTATTTGGATCTGTTTCCGAAATGAAGGAAAACAATATGTTGGTATTTCTGCCGACTTTGACCTACTTTTGGAGCGGCCTAATAGAGAAGTAGGATGATTTATCGTACGTACATAAAACGAATTGCCTCCTAGGGCGGCTGTTTGGGGCGGTTTGAGAAGCGTGCCGCCCAAGAAATGTCTAAAGCCTCGGTTGCAACGGGCGCGCCGCCTACCACCCGCAGCGCACCACCCGCCCTCAGCAGAAGCCGTGAAAAAATAGTCTGCATAAATCAATCCTTGCGGGCGCCATTACGGGCGCGCAGCGGATACATATTATTCCGAAAAAATGCCCCATAAACAGAACGAGGTTTCGCGGACGGCGAACACGTTCAAAATCCCCGCGCTCAGCGTGAAAACTTTCAAATATCTGCCGGCGTCAGGGCGCGCAACGGAAACAAAAGATTTATGGCGGCCGCGGGCGGCTAGGCTACGGCACCCCTTACACGAGCCCTCGTACTAGCTAAAAGTAGCCTCAAGATTGGCTGCACTTCTTCTAGGTATTTACTGGGTGCAGCGGACGATAGTTTGGCGCCGCCTATTGGCACCGACATTTTGTCGTTCCAGCGTATCCGAGTAATCCGAACTGATGTTTCCTATAGATCCTAGGAAACTATAAGAAACTATAGGAAACTCTATGTTGTTTACCTCGTGGTAGCCATACTTAAAACGACCATTCGGTTACCCAAAACCGGGTGAACAGCCGGGCAAAGAGTGCCGTGGTCCGCGATAGTTTCGGTAGAGACCGAATCATTGCTACACAAGGGAGAGGTCCGCGCAAGCGACCTCTAACCTGAAACCAGTCCGGAGGCCGGAGAAATCTGGATGTAATTGGAAGCAAGGGCGCTAGTTTAGGCCCGTAGGATGAGAACCCGGTAAGGCCCTGGCATCTAAACGGGCGAGTGGCGCAACTAGACAGCAGATTCTTTTCGTACCAAGTCTTCTACGCTCACCTCACTGGAGACAGAACGATCAAATATAGTTCAAAATTCCTTCGGTTGTGGGCTCGCTCGTTGCAGTCGACAGATCTAGTATATGGCAACCATCATTTTGACAGTCGGATGTTTCCATGAATTTTAAAATTAATGGTGAGTTTGATTCGATATCAGCTCCCATCCAAAAGATTCCTCGAAGAGTGAACTACCTTGGGAGGCATACGTGAACTCTAGCTGCAGTTGTAGGTAGTTGTGCTATGTATTACACCGGGGAACTGCCTCGGGCGGCCTTGTGTGGTTGTGCATCTGTGCAAATTACCAAAGAAGTATGGAAACGCATATTTTCTAAGACAGGGGCGGTAGTTGTTGCCTGGTCACCTATCTTTTGAAACGACCTATTGCCCACCCGATCCCGAGTGAGTTGCCGGCAAAGGACGCCACGGGTCCACGACGCATTTACAGCTGACATAAGTCTGGCAAGTCATAAGACAGGTAGAAGTCTGGAGACTTGGCGTACTAATAACGCGGAGCGACTTATACATAGTTGACTAGGCGCAGGGCGCCCGAAGGAAAGTCCTTCTCAGTGCCTCACAGTTTGTGGTTTGATCTCTTCCGGGCTTGTAACAGAGTTGGATAAGTAGGTCGTCTTGGTCAAAATCTTTTCGTCCCATTTCAGGGTAACAAAACGACAACAACCGTTATAAAATCCTGAGATGGCGAGCACGCCCGCAGCAATGGACAAACTACAGCTGATAGCTACCCTCTTTGGAAGTCACATTGGGACAACCGCTTTGTAGCCATCGAGAACAAAGGATCATGTCTGACATATCTACGTTCGGGACAGTATTGGGATCTGTTGTGTATGCACACTAACTAATGTAACAGGGGTCGAAGAGCGATTCCCTCATAAAGCGCGTCATTTAGATGGTAACCTTTTAAAACGTTCGTTGCCACCGTATCTTAGAGAATAATTTGGTGGACGGAGAAGTCTATCGAACACAGGTAATCAGAAAGGGCAGAAGCCCCAACGGAGACTCGCGAAGACGCCGTCGTCGGCGTCAGGTTGTTGTCACCTCACCTGATTGAGTTCGACCTCTGCTGAATTTGTTGTGCTCGCTGCAATCTGAGCACTTGCGGATTTGTTGTAACCGTTATCCAGAATTAATAGGAATTCCTAATTGAAACAGCCCAAACCTGTGGGGCGCTGATAGTGGTTTTTTTTTCTTGTTTTATTTTACATTAGGAGATTTTTGATTAGGTGACATGAACAACAGTTTTAAAAACCATTTATATATTTTTTATTATTTTTTTAATTTCCATATCATTTTCAATCACACTTTAAAATATTCAACATTTTCTTCTGTAATTTACTACAATACTGTTACAGTTACTGGGCCTTTTGGAGCGATTCAAAACAAATTGAAAATTATTTTCAATTCAGTTATGTGTGTACAATAATCTCCGCTGAATCAAAATCTTCCAAGAAAAAAAAACCCAAACCCAAAAAATCCAAAAATTGCTTAATGTGTAAAGTTCGATGTACAGAATCTTGAAAATGGCTGAACGTTCTGTATGAATGATAGAATTTTAAAACACGAATATAATGTTTATGGTCATTTAAAATATATCTCTTTCTCTCTCCCTCCGTCTCTCATAAGCTTTCTTCCTCATTCTATGATTAGTAACTCTCTTGATAGTAAGCTGCAAAATAGGGTCGGTACTCAGCTGCGGTCGCGAAGAAACTCGCTGCTGAAGAACTCGTGCGAACAAAGCGCCATTGTTTTCAACTATTACACATGAATGGATTATGGAGAGGCCGCTGCGGACGCTACATCAACATCACCGGATCAAATTATTAAGCCGAGATTTGAGGTAGCGCACACACATATAACTTTATAGGCGGCTGAGGAGCATAGGAACTTCATTACTCATGATCAGAGGTGGCCACAAAACGTGTGCACAGCATCGCTCAGCGGACGCATCCGCGACAATCCACGTGTGTGCTTCTGACGTCACGTAGCCACGCAGCCGTGCATAGCATGTGCGTGGCTATGTGTTGGTTTGTATAGCAGCTAAAGCGATTAAAATTTATTATTGGGGGTAAACTGGCGTTTTCGCTTTCAGCGTGATTAAATTTATCGTTATACCAGCCTGGGGTGATGAATTCTCCCGTTGTAGTCGACACCGCTATCCATCCCACTAGTATAAACATAATTGTAATATAATATATAAATATGGTTATAAAAATAATGATAAAATATAATTTCAAAATATAATATTAAATACGATACAATACAATACAATACAATCAACTACTCCAGTAGATAGGCATTCCTACACTTGGATGCGTCACAAAATTAAATGCTAAAAATTTAATTATTAAAAACATAACTATCGTGATAGTTGTCATCGCTGTAATATTATATTCAATATTACCTATATACAAATAATCAAAATACGTTTCAATATGATTATATTCATAATACTTATTTATTCTAGGTGGCACATCAAGTGCGTCGAATAAATACATCTGTGGTAGAGCATAAAATGCTTAACCGACATCGTTCTGAGATATCACAATGTACGTCACCGGATTATCCTCACCTTATATTATTCTGAGATTTAAGCGATGGACACAGATTGCACCTTTCGTCGGAAGTATTCAAGTTAATATGATAGGACCGTACATGCCACTGTACGGCCCCATGTCTGGTGTCGCAACGAACGCAAATTTTGTGATCTGTAACGTTATGTTGGGATATTTACAACCAGTTGTCATCTGCGCTGTGCGCACCACGACTTGTTCTAACAATTTGCCGAATTGCCGAGTTTTGATAATGTATGTTAAATAAGAGTGACGGGAGACCGTCACATCTCTGTGCTCTTTTGAACACGGACTCAAGAACCACTGTGCGACAAACAAATTTGGCCTATTCCGAGAAGGTGTTGAATTTGAATAACAATAAAATAAATATAGCATAACGGCAAATACAAAAACAGTCATTATAAACGAACTAAACATTGTATTTTAAACACTTCTTTTAGAGTTACTTGAAGCAGTAGTACAATATAGATGATAATGTATGGCGGAAATGCTATGTTATTTTATTTTTTGTTTATTTACACCTTCTAAAGTTTTAGGAGGTCTCAACATGGCTAACTCTACATGCAAAGGCAGAACTGTTTGCAAAAATATTATTTAGTATTCTTTAGATATTGTTGAATACATACGTTCATTTAAGGTATATCTAAGCTTAAGTAGGACCACAAATTTTAATTCTTAGGAAAAAACCCTAAATATTTCAATCTAATTAAAACAAATATTCTTTTTGGAAAAATTTAATTCAAAAATTCAAGTTATTTGTGGATATCTAGAATTTTCGACTCCTAAAAAGGCCTACAAATCCTTAAAATGGACATGTTAATGTTTTATTATCAAAAATAATAACATCACATATACCCGACAGCCGTTGTATGCAGTCTGAGTAAAGTGAGCCGTCTTAAAAGCTGATGTCTTATATTAGTACTCTACATGTAAATCAAATAAATAAATTAGAAATCAAAGTAATATCTATAATACAAATATAAATATAAAGTATACCGTTTGGCAATAATACTCAAATATTATCGGGCCTTTTATTAGCACTTTTTTTAAATTTCAAGCTTTCTCATACCCAGCCGGAAACACACAACCTCTCATCCCATCAATCATAAGGCGTCTCTCAACATCAAATGAAATGTTCTGCAGCTTGATGTCCCATTTCACAAGAATACCATAGATATTCGGTGAGTCCTAATTGGGTAAGATTGCTTTTCAAGTCTACGTGATCTCGAATATTCTGGGATACGGCGATAAAAATGCAGTGAATATCTTACCATTTGCTCCGAAATTGACGAGAAGAAACTGTGCGTTAATCGTCCAGTCTGCGAAATGTTATCCCCACGTTCTCTCTAAAAATCCCTGCAGCTTTCCTGTGCTTAGTTTGATGTGGGTCGCAAAGGAGATTGAAATACTGGACTATATTTCTACAACGAAGCCATATTGTCGTCATTTTGTCAATTCGTGATTTTTTCTATTTTAATTATTTAGTAACCTACTCAATTGTTAATCTCCTCGTTACTGTTAGACTGTTCATACACTACCGCTCGAAATTATTTGGACACCTGCTTTTTATTGTACTAATTATATAATTAATACTTAAAAAAATTCTATTTTAAACAAATTTTGGTATAAACCTAAAGTGCGTTTATATAGCCTATAAATCAAATGTGTTTAAGCACCTATTGCCTCGTGGGCCATAATCCCTCTAATAAAGATATCGGACATTAATGAAACTTTAGAAATAAAATTGTTATTTAATAATTTATAGAATATATTTTTTATTTTATTGTAGGCAGCCCAAGTATAAGTATATTTTCCTGTTAAAGCTTACTTAGGCGTTGGTGGCCTAAATATGCTTTTAAAAGAAAATATAATAAGGGCTACCTAAAATAAAATGAATAATTTCTTCCCAGAATTTTTAAATGACATGATTTTTTAAATCCTATTTTTAAGAGGCCAAGCCGGCCGTCGCGGCCAAAAGCTATATTAAGCATAATTTTGTGGCCTGGTTGTGAGAACACAAAAAAGAATTTTAATACCATTAATGCAGGATTTTAAAAATTCGGTCCTTAAGCTATCATTTCGCTAAAACGAAATTGGTAAATTATTTCCATATTAATTGTAAATTATCTTTATTCTGTTACTGTTTTCCAAAAAAATGAAAACGAGGGAGATTTGTCGTCAGTTTTTGAAAAACCTAGAGATGATTCTTAATATTAAAAAATACTATTTACACCAGCGCGCTGGTCTATTTGCATAGTATCAAGACAGTTTTTGGAACTTCCATACAAAAAATATAAGAAAATAATGTTTGAAATTACGTCATTTCCAAAAATGTTATGGCCAAACATTATTTTTTTTCTATTTATTAAAAATACTTTTAAGTGATATAAAAAATACCACAGTGATTCTAAGTTATTTTATTATTGTAATCTAATTTTTACTTTTTAAAAAACTATCCATTCGATAATTTATTATCAAATGAATATATTAGACGACGCGCGAAGTCTACTATATTAGATCCAAATCGACTATATTAGACGACGCGCGAAGCTGAAATCGTCATTCGTAATTGGCCACTGCCAACGGTGGGACGTATTCCCTTGTCGCCGCGGTATACCTATACATCTTTATGTATATATCGAAAGCGCGAGGGCGCGTGGCATTGCAAAAATAGCAATTTTTTAAGTCACGTCAACTCGGAAGGGAGCCTTAAGCATATTCACTGAGGTGCACTTATATAGCTCATAAATTAAACTTGTTTAGCCCATTACCAAATAGGCCATAATCCCTATAATAAAGGTATCAGACATTAATGAAAGTTCACCTATAAAAGGGTAATTTAAAAAATCTTGTAGGAAATTATTTATTTTATTTTATGTAGCCCTAATAATATATTTCTATTAAAGTTTATTTAGGCGAGCCATGCATAAGTATGTTTTCATAATAAAATATAATACAACAACAAAAGTAATTTCTTCATAGAATTATTGAATTACCCTTTTATTCTTGGGCTTTAATTAATATCCAAAATCCTTATTATAGTTATTACGGCCTACTATGTAATAGGCGTATAAACAAATTTGCTTTATGAGATATATCAATGCACTACGTACTTTTACCCCAATGTGCTTAAAACAGGATTTTCTAAACACCTTTTATATAATCACTACAATGTGCCAAATACTTTTCAGCGGTAGCGTATTTGCCTATTACGTATATGAATATTATCCTGAAAACGAATAGATGAAAGTGTGAGCGATGTCGCGCGCGATCGTCGTTTGAATTTAGAATGGAAAGAGAGGGAGCGAAGCGGACTGAAAAGTGCCTGCCTATGAAAATTGGTGAGGCGTGCGAGTGACGCCGCTCGCGAATTATGGTCTCAGTCGGCCGCGCCGCCACCAAGTGGATCCGCATTAGGCCTGTGGCCGAAAGGGAAATAACCTACGTCATCGGGTGTAGGAATGAAACCAATCAAAGGCGAAAAACGTCTCGTTCACCGGGTAGCTATAATGACTTTTAGGTTGAATGCAACAACAACCCCGTAAGCAAATTATTGATACCAGCAGGGTAGGTAAGATAACCACTTATGTATACCTTGTATTGTTGAGTCTGCGTCCATTTAACTGGCCGACTACCCCTGAACCCTTCTATGCCATTAACAACTATTAAACTTACTGAATAATTAATTGCTAACAAACATAATTTATAACAATATAGCCTGAATATATATATACGGTTAAGTAGTATCGCTACTCTATCGTAATGTTTTGCATGGGCAAGAACTTCGTGGAGCAAAACTTTTCTTTTTCTTTCGTAGAGCACAACTTTTCGAACGAGGACCTAATTGTTTACCTACTTTAAATCCTATATATTTCTTTTTTGTATTTTAGGTTGCATTTGGAATATTAAATGAATGGTTGTAGTGTGGATTGACGAGGATAGAATCTGTTTGGAAAATCGTAATTTAAACCAGGCAGAAAAACGATTTTGGTCGTTGAAGCTGGCAAGGCGGTGGATAGTTTGTCTCTGTCACCATTCATCATTCCGGAATGCTTAAAATGAAATGTTAAGCTCACATTTTTTAATAACTCGAGATCTATATCAGCAATCACTTATGAAACCCTTTCCGTTACGGTGGTATGACTGATTCATTGGTTGCGCGGAGCGAATTTCGAGACCCTTATACCTTGAACCCTCCATGCTCGATACATAAACACACAAAACACTCGACTGCACTTCAGTGTAGGTATCTATGAGCAGTAAAGCCGGTCAGAGCATGTGTTTTTTTTCTGAGAAATTGATAACCTGCGTCGTGCAAAAATAAAGTATTATTTGAGGACGATATTTGTCATTGTCGTTTCAAACTTTTTCTACCATCTTTAATATTAGCACATAACGTAGAGTATTATTAAGGTAGCGGGCACATGCGAGTACACAGCACACCTGCTAAATGATATATTTTTGAAGACTTACAGAATCGAAATTCTCAGGGAATTACGTCAATATGCTATCAAAATTAGACTACAGAATACGGCCCAATATCTATGTTGTGAAACTTCAAACTTCCTAATATACCCACTTTAAAAAGTTTCCACGTAACCTCAGCGTGGACTTTATGTTTAGGGTGCATAAGTTCTATGAGGTGTAAGTGTATAATCTTACTGTCCTATATTCGACCACTACTGTAATTTGGCTATCAGGTTGGAGCCCCTATTTTGTGAAGGACATCGATCTGTTTGAGATAGTGCAGAGTATGCTTTTCAAAGCTACCACGGACACCTAGGAATCTAGAGGAGACGCTACGAATCTTAGGACACGATTTTGGAGGAAAGCTGAAGCGAAAGGATTTGATCTAGACCCGATTGAGATGGTTGAAAGATTAGATGTATATATAATAATCAAAATAAATTTAGAAATATAATATTATTATTTAAAAATCATTTAAAATTCATCTATTTAGGTGTTCAATATCTGCAGTTGTAAAACTTAAGAGGTAGGCATTCAACCTTTTTTGAAATGTATATTAAAAAATATGTTTTTAATGTTTAGTGAAAGGCAATTGTAAAATTTGGGGGCAAGATAAGAGAAACTGGTATGGCTAAAAGCGGATCTCCTGAGCGGTATTGCAAAATTAGTTTGTTTTGAACTTCTTGTCACACGAGATTGCTGGCTTTTTTTTGTTCTCCTAACTCTCTGGAATTTAGTAAGAATTACAAGCACAAACATATTCTCACACTCAGCACTATACTCTCGGAAAAGGGCATAGGAAAAATATGTTTGTGGTTTTATATTTATCACCCTCAGTATAGCCTTTTGCGCTTTGTAAAGGGTGGCCAGCAAAGTTTTTGTCGCACAACCCCTAGTTACTATATCAGTTACATTTTTACTAAATGTTTATAATCATTTGTTGATTATCAGTACAGTTGTAGCATTGCGAATTTATCTTATAAGATACGATCGTTATTGTAAAATAAGAATTGCATGAAGAACAAGAAAATAAGAATTGCATCTCCTATGGAATGATGTAAAGCCATCGCGGACCAGTTTCCCGACGAATCCTCAAAATAACCATTTTTTCTCTACTCGAGTTTAGAATGACTGGAAAAAGCTTCTAAACATTGTCGTGTATGTTAAAAGCATTAATATTTTTTAATATCTCGATCAGTTTCTTAAAGTGTGAATAGACTAACTAATAACCAAATATTTAATCAGATACGGGCATATCAGCTTAAGCTGCTTAGCCTTTATTATTATTATTAAAAATAATAATAACCCATTTCAACTCGGTAAAAAAAAATCTATATGACGTAGAGTATACAATTTTAGGCTACCCGACTAAATGGATCTCGCACAAAACGGGAGTGCCCGCGCACCGCGCGCTTGAGCTTCGTCATGATAATACATTTTTTTTGCACTTTTAAAACGACCGCCTGCCCGGAATTAATATACTGATTTTTCATTTTCAGCGACGCGCCGCCCGGCGCAATTGAATAACGGCGGAAATTTCAGAACTTTTGCAGGCGCCCGAGGGCGGCTGCAAAAGCGACGTACACAATTATTGCGACTTTTTTCATTGTACCTACCTGTAACGGATCGGAGAGGATAACGAATAAAATGCAATAAATTACATTTTGGCGACTGTGTACACATCGCAAGAACTTCACAATTCTTGTAAAGATCCTTGTTGTACGTATAGGCCACGACACGATACATGCTCTGGAGGTCATGCCGCGAGACTGCACGTCATGCGACCTGACGCAACTGTGCAGTGTCGCAATGAAGCAATTCTGCATAGATAAGCAGGAATGCGATCTGATGATTCAATCGCACTCTAAAGGTATATACATTACCGCTTAAATGTATTTGGGCACCCACTTGTTATTATACTGATTATCAATTTTTTTTTTTGAAAATCCTGTTTTTAAGCACATTTGGCTACAAGACTAAAGTGCATTTATACAGTTTATAAATCAAATTTGTTCAAGCGCCTATTGCCTAGTAGGCCATAATTGCTATAGTAAAGATATAGGATATTGATGGAAGTTCAGGATTAAAAGGGTCATTTTACAATTATTGGAATATTTTTTTTTTATTTTATTGTAGGTAGCCATAATAAGCTCATTTAAACGTTGTTCGCCTAAATAAACATTAATAGGAATTTGTTTTAGGGCTACCTAAAATAAAATGAATAATTTCTTTCCAGAATTTTTAAGTTACAGGATTTTTAAAATCCTATTTTTAAGCATATTGAGCACTTCCCTGAAGTGCATTTAAATAGCCCATAAATTAAATTTGTTTAAGTGCATATTTCCCAACAGGCCATAAACCCTATAATAAAGGTATCGGACATTAATGGAAGTTCCGTTAGAGAAGGGTAATTTAAAAATTCAGGAAGGAATTTATTTATTTTATTTTTGTCGGCCCATTAAAGTTTATTACGCGCCTAAGTAATAAGAAAATATTATTATGGCTATCTTCAATAACATAAATAAATTCTTGCCAGAATTGTTAAATGACCCTTTTATTCCTGAACTTTAATTATTGTCCAATATCTTTATTATAGGGATTGCGGCCTACTAGGTAATAGGGGTATAAAAAATTTGATTTATGAGCTACATATATCAACGCATATCGGGCTTTTACCCAAATGTGCATAAAAACAGGATTTTCTAAAAACCCTTAATATAATCAGTACAATAAAAAGTGGATGCCCAAATACTTTAGAGCGGTAGTGTACTTTCCAAGTGTATGGGAAATGTATGATTGTTTTAATCATGTCTAAGAGCTTAAGAGTTCATTTGATTCGTAACTGCGTCGAATCGCTGGCTCCCGTCAGATAGCCAAAGTCAATCATTGTCCGGCGTGGTCAGTACTTGCATAGGTGGCCGCCTTATTACTGCCACGTAATATTATAAAAGCCGGTCGCCTATAAGATAATTGTCAATAGACATTAAAATGGCCCGTTATTATATTATAATAGTTGTGTATAAAGTTCGAAGATCAAAGTTTATTCAATTCCAAAAAACCCTGCAAGGGTTACAATTAATATCTACATTATTCTTTTTTTTTATTTTTTTCATATATCTGGCAAAAATAAAATATTTATCACATAAATCTGAATGTTAATAAACTAAACAAAAATCAAACATTATATTGTCAAAATGTTAAAAATGGAATTAAAGTGAGAATTAGGAAATATTCAAAACTAAAATACCAAATCCACGACGTTTTTAAAAAATAATGATATATAAATTATTTTTTTAATTATTGAATATTCTTGCAAAAAAAAATATCGAAGGGAAAAATGTTAAAATTAAATGATATTCAGAAATCATGTTACAAAGTCAGTAAACATATTGTTTATAAAATAAAATGTTGAAAATAAAGTTAAAATAAAAAGAGTAAAAAATAAAATAAATTCAAGTAGTTGATTGTGAATATATAATTTTAAAAGCTCTGCCATATAAACATATTGTACAAAATTACCTTGGTTAGTTTTTTTTTAATAGCGCATATGTTTGTATATTTTTTTAATTCCTCTAGTAACCTGTTACAAAATGTTACGCCTCTATATTGAGTTGTCCTTTGAAATTGTGATGTTGTAGGTATATAATTATACGTATACATAGAGTTGTGCCTTGTATTCTGGGAACGTACGTTTGTGGGCCTGAGTTTCGTGCTTTTCTTCTAAATAGTACTCGTATAAAAGAAACAAGAAATTCGAAAGAAAAACTATTAAAGTAATTTATTACAAAGTAAACGATTCGAGTGAGTGGTGGATGCTGTTCTTTTTTTATTTTAAAAAATCTGCTAATTGCTAGAAGGTTTTAACCCTTTGAGGACCAAAAGCTTTGTGGAAGAGTATGGAAACTTTTGATATATAAATCTGTTAAAGGGAGATGTAAATAACATGTATGTCAAGTTTTGTGAAAATTGATTGGAAGTAAGTGTTCCTGCGGTCCATAAAGACACAAAGTAACAACTTTATCCAAAATATGATAATTTTATTATTTAACTTAAAATCATTATGTAATAAAAGAAAAAAAAAGTTGAAGTCCCTACAAATATTTTGTTTATTTATTTAAAATCACCGGAGTTCGTTAGTCATTTGCTATATTTAGAAGAAAAAAAAAAACGGTATAATTAACAAAAAATGCTAATATTAAGATTCTTATACCTCAATAACAAGGAAAAATGTAATTTATAAATTATTCGTATTCTATCATTTATAAAATGTTTTTTGAAGTTATGAGACACATAAGTCCGATGGTCCTGAAAGGGTTAACCTTAGCGACCGAAATTGTTTTTTTATTTATTTATTTTAAACAACATGAATTACAGAAGTGTGACTGGCCACCACTCACTAGACTCCAGGTTGTTTGATGTGGGTAGGTGGTGTCAACTTGCAGGTTATCTCCGTATTAAATGTCAATTTAAAGTGTATCAGGAGGTATTTATTGAGATTTGTATTGCCAGTTGCTAACGCTTCCCGAATAGGTTATAGGTTGACGCGGATGTAGTGGCTATCTGCCTGAAAGTATGGATAAGGATTGTAATTGTGCTCCGAGTATCTCGTACTCGGCACGGCTCGAGTCTGTGGGAGTACAGACCGATGCTTGCTCGTCTCGATATGGGGAAGGAAGGAAAAGGTACCCAAGAAGCAAGACCCGTTGACCTAACTCGTAAGAGAAGTGGCGGGTGTTGCCGTCGCTGTCTTGGGGGACATGATCATTCGAGAAATGATGCCTTGGTCATATTTTCGCCGCTTTATATAGGCCGAAAAATGATGCAATCCAAAATATTCCAAGTAAAAGTGTTGTTCTATGTAACTGATTTGACACAGTAGTTAAAATCGTGCTGATTCATCGCTGTACGAGGTAGAACAATGGCTGTATTGGTGTCAGTGCATTTCACTAGAATTCAATGCATTTGTTGACTTGCATGTACGATACTTAAGGATCGTTACAGAAGAATGGCTATGCTATTCGGTATACAGTACAATAAAACGTGCAGGAAAAACAAGTTGAACCATAGCCGTTGGCTCATCGCATACCTAACCGAGCAAAAACACCCGTATCTAGGGATGCTAATATTTAACTAAGCATATTGCGAGCTGACAGGTATAACGTTCGGTTATATAATTATTATTAGACTAAAGTTCAAAACATTCATTCTTGCATAATACAAAAGAAGTATACCAACATACAAAAAAAATAGTAGTAAGAAATTATTATTAAACCCAACACCAATATATAGTAATACATAAATACAATGAATACGTATTTAAAATAAATAAACATACTAATATAAAATACTAATATACACAGAATGTACACAAATAAATGAAACTGTCATACCTTTAGTCTTAAACTTCACACATACGTCTATTATATTTTAAAATAAAATAAAATCTAAGTATTTGCTTTTTAATTATTAATTTTACCGAGTCAAAAATTCTGTTAAATTCCGTTTTGTCATAGAGTGGTCCTTTTAGCCACCTTTTAGCCTGATGCGTATTTAATTTTGCAATAAATTCATATGTCACTATCTCTTCGAAAACAAATATACCTGTCTATATTGTAGGGTAGCCTAATACAACGGCGGTAAGCTTATAAAGAAACCCTCCGAGTGGTTGGACACGCGCGGGTACGTTTCTTCCATGGCTGCCTTTCAAACACAAAGTGGCCGCAGAGAAAGAAAGAAAATGGCCCACAGAAAGCGTAAATTCCATTCAGCCACCCATCGGAACCATTCAACCGAAAGTCTATGATAAAAAATAATGTAAATGAATACACACATGGGCGGGCTCGTATGAAGACATGCCTATCTGTTTGTTTATTTGTAAAATATTCATTTCTCTTATATGTATTTTATTTATTGAAGAATTCTGTTACGTAGTTGTTAAATATAATATTAATGAATAAAATATATAATCTACCATCACCTACGATACTTTGATAACACCCGATTAAATCAGGTCGACTACATCGGCTTTAGTTTAATCACAAACGGATTTTAATCATTTCAACGTTTTCATATTATAATTAATGTTTGTGAGCAATTGAAAGCATTCCTAGTGCAGCCGCAAACTGAAAATAAAACGGTTGCTTCACCCCAAGACTTTTCAAAAAGCAGACAACCCAGACAACCCATTTGGTTCAAACTCTTTTCGCATTTCAACATGAAAACCTTCTGATAGCATAAGTACGTAATTTATTTAGGTTCGTAAAAAGCCTTTCGTTGTGATGGCAACTTACAACTTACTACAATTTTGTACTGTACATAATGCGGCCAGAACAATATTATTACAATGCAATACGTCGCGATGTCCTGGCTGATTCAGAATGATTAAAGGTGATATATGGTGGCTAAAGGTGATATATGGTGGTGGATTAAAGGTGATAAAGGTGGGCGGTGCAGCACTATCACACCTCGATCCACTTGTTAAGGCTCAGAAGGCGCTGTTAAGAGTTGTCAACAAAAAACCGTTGAGATACCCGTCTGAGCAACTTTTTCGTGAGTTCTCTGTTCTTGACGTACGGCAAACATTTGCTAAAACGATGATACTCTATTATCATAAACATAAAGAATTGCACCAGCACACAACCCATAAAATTATTACACGAGCGATAACTAATAGTAACCACATAGTGCCCAAACTGAATAGTTCCCATGCACAAAGACATTTTCTTTACTTGGCACCGTCGTTGTTCAATAAAACTAAGGATATACCCGGCATTTATACTCAAGGTATTAATATAAAAATAAATATAAACAAAAAAAGACTAACCCACTGGTTGATCACCCAGGGAAGGAAAGAAACCGAAAAATTAATTTGCTTTATTCCTATCTAACTTAACATTCCTAACACAATATTATTAACCTACCATATATTTATGATTATTATTATTTATGATTATTATATATTATTATTATTATTATCACCTACCTTTTTAGATAATTTGAAATTTTATTTTTTACTAAAATTTTACTTTACTTGATTTTATTTTTCACGGCATTCTTCAACGAAATTTTTTATTTAGCATTAGGCAGTACGTACTTAATTATATGATTCTGAGCCTACCTTAGTGCGGACGTCTCGTGCGATCCAGTTAGGTTAGGTTTAATTCATTTGTAACTAATACTATGATTTTTTGTAAATAAAGAATTTGAAATTTGAATATGACCCAGGCACTTACTACACAGACAGGAGTCACACCACAATCGCCTCAAATCGCGAAACTCGTTTATGAGCCGAACACATCTGCTCCTTGGGAGTCATATAATCGAATCCCATAACTCAATGGAGGGCTTCTTTTAGCGAGGATGTTAAGGAACAGATAGTACCGGGGTCCCATCTCCCCTACACCAACTAGCGCAGTCTCAACAGACTGAGGGTGGGTGTGACATGAGATGCCGGGCTAATCTCGTTAGCTGGGGCTACACAGAGAACCCTATATACATACGTGGAACGCTGCAGGATGAAGACCACCTCCGATCCTGCCCATAACTGTCAACCTCTATCACACACTACAGGACATGATCTACAAGAGGCAAACAATAAGGCCATCCAGGCCGCATATTTTTGGAGAGACATGTCCTAAAAATGCCAAGACACGTTAAAAAAATGCGGCTTTACGCAGTAAATGAGTGCAATCTCGGTATGGTTCGACAGATATGTGTGTTACCAGCAACAGCCGATAAGGTTAGGGCATTGATTATACAGTTACACTGTATAATCAATGGTTAAGGTAAGAAACTACCCTTACGAACGCTGCATCACTGGTGGGAAATCAAAATACCTCGGGTGTAATACACCCATATGTTCGTCGGATTAAATATGTATGTATCACCTTTCTTTCCACTTATGACCAATCAATGCTAGCATGCTACGAAAACCGAAACCTTAGATTTTTTTAGGCACCTTAATAATCGACGGTCGTATTCCGTTCCGATAATAAAGTCAGTGGACTATTCTCTTGAGCAATCACTGTTCACGCGAATCCTTTGATAACTCGCGCCCCTGCATAATTTCCTTCCAGTAGCGGCGCGGCGCAAAGCGCCGCTCCACACAAAGGATATCGGAGATGCCGTCTTGCCGGCTTGCCAAAAAGATCCTTTCCTTCTCTTTTCATTATGTGATATTGCACAAAGAGGCCGCGCGATAATTTACGAACCGCCAATGCGACAGGGTCAGGCAACCATTGGCGACGGTTACTGACTTTAAAATATAAAATTCAATGTTTTATTTGTTGTAAAGGGTTTGGTTTAAATTAGCTAGTAAGTATAAAGCAGCTTGTTAGCTAAAAGTACTTATCCTCTCTCATAAAATGGTCGCGATTCAGTTATTTTTTGGCAATTGTACCAAAAGGTAGCTTTCTCTATTTAGCCATCGCTACTTGAAATGGTTAATGCAGGGATATGCTGCAGAAATCTATTGCAGTCTTTACGCAGCACAAATTATCCGAGTTGAAAAAATATTTCGCCTAAAAACTATAAGTCATATTCGTCTTATAGTGGATGAGCTGATTAGAGCTGCCATATACAAACCGATACGACTACAGCGCTAGCTTGGAGGTGTCAACTTCAACGGGCGAACCCGTCACCTCGTTCCAAGTCTTCTCTCTAGTTACGCCACTCGCCCGTAAGAGACCAGCGCCCAGCGAGTCGACACTCGCGCTCTTACTTACAGTTACGGCCAAATTTCTTCAGCCTTCCGACTAGCTACGGTTTCGAGGTCGCTTATGCGGTCCTCTTCCATGCGTAGCGGTGATTCGATGTCTGCCGAATATATCGAGGACCACAGCATCCTTTACCCGGCTGTTCACCCGGTATCGGGTAGTCGATAGGTCGTTTCAAGAGCAGTTGCCGTAAATTTAACAACCACCCCCGCTCTATAGGAAACAAATGCGTTTCCAGACGCCCCCGGTTATCAGTCGGAATGCAGAGACGATTGTCTGACGCCGCACGGTGTGCAAACCGTCCAGTAGTGCCCGAATGGCGATTCTCAGGGGAACTGGCCAGCAGGCACAAAGTCCTACCCGGGCTCGCACTACTGCGTGGAGGCTACCGGATGGGTGCTGACCTGTTAGTTGGACTCCAGGGAGATAGAACGACTAATCGTTAAAACTCCCTGTGGTGACGGGCTCGCCCGTTGTAGTCGACAACTCAAGTTGTTAGTTGGACTAGCCCTAAACACATGGGGCAAAAGGGGCCCAACTGCACCATGGGCACATTAGCTCACAGCGCTAACTGTATGTTTTATATTGCTATTAGCTTATTTATTATTCTTATTCTCTCTCTGTCTCTATACGAAACTAACTTATTTGAACACAAAGTATGAATCGCCATAAAAACATTCCCTAGAATTTCCTCCCAAATCACATCTGTTGACGACCGCTGCGGGAGCAAGCTCGGTAAAGCAAATTATTTACACGCCATTAGGTGCGACTAACACGTTCAGTGTCGAACAAAACGTACGAGCCGCGAATGGCTGCGATCCGACCCGCAAATGCCCACAGACCCCTGATTTCAAAGCCTATTCTTCACCAATACCGACCGCCCCGCCCCGGTATATACTTATCTTTATGGGCAGATAAGTGGGTCTATTTACTTCTACATCAACTATTAATTCGAAGATTAGTAGTGGGGTCACAGTTTCGATGTTATTCGGAATGGATTATTGAGTTGGGCTGAAATTGTACGCAGGAGCTGGTAGGCGATAACAGCCTTCCAAAGTTGCCTTAGCTGATACGCTGAGAGAAAAATAGACTAGAAAAATAGACAGAAAATGTTAGACTAGAATTGTATTACATAATTAAACCTGTATACTATGCATCGATTACGTCGACAAGGAACTAACAGTTTTTTTTTTCGATTAGACATACTACAATTATAAACATTATTTATTTATCCTTAACATACATAATTATAAATTATTATTTACTAATATTGATTAAAACTAGTAATGGAGTATGAATAAGTAGTGCTTAACTAATCAGTAAAAAAGGTACAGGCACTGTGTCGAGGCAGTAGTGTAGTAATGTTTGTCCAATAGCAGCCATGTCTTTAAAATATATAATATAGATAATATTATAGTAATATAAGAGCAATAATATTATTAATATGTGAAGCAATGTGAGCACCCAAACACCTGGGAGTGACCCTCAACCGCTCTTTTACTTACAAAACTCATTGCCGCAACAAGAAACAAAAGGTGGTTTCAAGAAATAGAATCGTCAGGAAACTAACTGGGAGTACATGTGGAGCCAATCCAGCCACACTCAGAACCTCAGCTTTGGGTCTATGCATCTCTGTAGCGGAATATGCCGCTCCAGTGTGGAGTGCATCAGCACATGCAAAAATAGTCGATACTGCTGTGAACGATGCTGCAAGAAATGTCTCCGGCTGCCTCAAACCTACTCTCGTCGACAATCTATATCATATCATCGGCATCGCTCTCCCTGTAATACGTCGCGATGTCCTGGCTGATTCAGAACGCCTAAAGGTGACCATTGACCCAAGACAACCACTTCACGTTACTTTAAGGGTGACATTTAAAAATGCGACACCCCATCCTCAGAGCTATTTACTGTATTCGATGTCGTTATGTCAAAAATATGTTATGGTTATGTCGGTTATACCGAAATAAATATCATGTATTGTTTCGCGTCTAGTATATTAATGTTAAAATATAATTAGGTACGCAGTAAATAGATCTCATCTCTTTCATTTCAATTCAATAGCAACTCCTTGGTACAGCATGTTACTCGTTTACCTAACGGCCATGCGCCTCGACAAAGGTCTGCTCGATTTTAAGATTGCTTCTTCAGCTTTACGTGATTGCTTTTGCATTTTTTTGGCGCCTGATCTTACATTGCAAGAATCCGGGTTCGATTCCCGGCAGGGTAACCATTTTCCATTGGAATAAATTTAAAAGAATTGCATTTGAATTCAGTAGATCGAATGCCATAACAAGCCACACGCATATTACACGCCCACATACAAATAAACAAATTATAAAAGGATTGGTTGGTAGATAATGGGCTCTATCGCGTTTCTTCGTGAACTAAAATCGGAAATTAGTCCGTGTGAACGAGACCGGGCAATACGCTAGAGCGGAATGTGAGATGACCGGTTGACACTTTTTCGCATTAAAACTGCCCGCCAAGGTCAAAGCATCTGAATATTACACCCCACGAAATATGCTCGAATTTATTCGGACGAGTATAAGTTCGACAGGTAGTATTTATCGACCATCGCTCGTTTCATATTCCGCTCTAACGTATTGCTCCGTCTCGTTCGCTTGGACTAATTTTAGTTTTAGTTCACAAAGAAACGCAATCGGGACCATTGTCGTATGTCAATAAACCCGCCCATCGTAAAATGTCACAATAAAGAGTAGAAAGAAAAGAGAAAAAAAATTGAGATCATTAAATATTAACTAAAATTTTGCCTAATATCTATTTTAGTTATTTTAAATTGTGACAATATTATTTTAACTCCAGATTCTTGGCAAACTTTACTGCTCACAGTAGCTAAATAGTCAACAGTATATATATTGTATATAATAGATAGTTCTGGCCGGAATGGTGTGACTTTTTAAACTATTAGTGTTTAATACTCGGTTGCCGCTGTTCACGCTATCGCCTAATTGATCATTATTAGGACGTCGTTTACTCACATATCGCCTGATATATAATTAATCTAGTAATATCTATATAAATAGAGATCCGCGCTGATTTATGACGCCCAATGTTTCCAGCATAATGAACAAGTTTGAGAATTCACCGCGTCCAAATTTAGTATCGACTGAAGCAGTGCGAAAGTTTATACAGTCAACTAGCAACTTACTTGGGCATTATCTTCGTAAGTTGGACCGCATCGCGTCCCTGAAGCTACACATAGACAGACCGCGGCTACCTTATGCTACTGCCATGTACATTAACTTCGTAGACGCCTGAAATGGCTGCGGTGATCAAGTAGGTTAACCGTGTCTCATGGCAATCCATTGATCAACGAATTGATCTTTTTAAAATATTTTTAATGATACCCTATAGTGGTTGGTGAAGATAAAGCTAATGCATCTTTTGTATACCACATACATGATCTCAATAGATACCTAAGCAATGGTTCGTTTTCGAACTTCGAACATTGGAACCAGACATATTCGCATCGTATCTAATTTCAAACCTGAAAGAGACTGGAAAGAATGAGAAAAAATGTAAAATTTAGATTCCCTTCAATCTGCTAATCTAGCACAGTTTATGAAAAATATACCACCATATAATTTATTATATATTTTATTTGATTATATAGGTTAGCTGACAGACATTGCCGCAAGGCAATAGGCTCGCATTTTTTATTTTGAAATAGAGTTTTTTTATATTATTATATTTTAAAATTTTAGTTTTTTATATTATTATTATTACTATACTTATAGTATAGTTTTTTATTAATTATTTTTTGTATTAAATAATATTTTCTCTTATTTAATTATGAATTATTCGGTATCATTACACATTATTCATTATCTAGATTAAAATCACTTGAGATAAATTGTGATTATTATTAGATACATATATTTTTTAACTTAGTTATATTACGTTGATAGTGTGCGCACAATTCACAAAATTTAAAAAAAAACAGACGAGTCTACCTATGTACGGGCCTAGGCCTAGTTAGGCAGTCTTTGCATATCACTTTTTCAAAAATTTCACTTCGGAAATAGATTTATTCTTAGTCATATTCTTATTGTTAAATACTATTTTCAAAAAAGAAGTAAACATTTGGTATAACTCTAGATACTGAGCAGGGGATTAAAACTGAGATTAAATGCAGTGAAAGAACCATAGCTTTTGAAAATGCAAAAAGAATGATGAGTGAGACGTGGGTCTATATTCTAGAAATACAATGTGGCTCCACATGGCTATCTTAAGACTACTGCTAGTTTAAGTAGCTACGATAGCCCAGTAGTGATCTTCCAACAGCTGCTTATAATTATACAGAGACTTGCATATTGTATACCAATGACGCTATGGCAACGGCCCCCACGAAATCACTAGAAATTATATTTGGTATCTAACCCTTTTTATAATATTAGATAAAGCGAGATTAACTAACACTATAGAACGTTAAAGGGAAAATGTTCCTAGTACAGAAAATGGATCGCTAATTGAAAAAAAATATCCTGTCCCTTTATTAGAAAAGCATAAGACAAATTTCGAAGTAACAGAACAACTAGTATGGAAGCATCTGTTATCTTATTATTGTAGTGCCGTCTCCTAAAGAAGGTTGGCAATAATCTTGCTGATTTTAGTTTTGGAGACCGCCATACGGAACAATGCGCTAGCACTCAGCTGGAACCACTCGCGTAGATTTTGCAGCCATGATGTCATTGGCCGCCCAGGCCTTCTCTTGCCTTGAATTATCCCCTGAGTTACTATTTGCAGCAGCAGCAGCAGGTTGCGCAGTATGTGGCCGAAATATTCGAGCTTGCGTTTTTTATGGTTTTGAGTATCTATGTCCGTTTTTTATTCAGTCTTTAAAGGACTGTTGTATTTAGGACTTTCTGGACCCACGATATTTTAAGTATTCTCCGATACACCCACATCTCAAATATGTTATAATAAATATTTACATCGATAGCTCAAAGACAAACAAAGGACTGGTGATGGGGTATACTCGCAATCCCTTGGACTAAATATTAAAATATCCTTGGGCCAAACTCCATGACTTTAAAAACGGAAACAGATGGTATAGAAATGGCTGCAGGAGAAATATAAAAAGGTTAATTAATGTCAAAGAACACGTATACTCAGAGCACATCGGTACTTGTAGCTTGTAGCTCCAGGCAGATATCTAAATTAATTAAAGATTTCCATGGGTCACTCTTAAAGATATCCCATGAAAACAAGATAAACACTTGACGATTTGCCCACCGGTCGGCGATGCCAATGGGTTGTGCATTCTGACTAATTGCAAGGGGTTTGGAGACTATGGCAATGCACTGTTTCCTAAGCAGCGGGGGTGGATGTTTACCTGTTGTCATGCCACTCTTGAAATGACCTTGAGCCACGCGATCCCGTGTGGCACTATGGGCAAAGAACGCCCAGGTTCGCGATAAATTCAAACTGAATTACCGCTGTATTACAATAGGTCGAGGTCGCGTAAGCGAATTCGGACCCGTAACTAGTCGGGAGGACGGAGGTATCCTGAGGTATAATTTCAGACGGGCAGGTGGCAGAGCTTGACGGTGGATTATTTTGTCCCGATTATTTCGTTAAAACTTCCTGAGGTGACGAGTTCGCCAGTTGTAGTTGACAACTCTAATACCGATGATTGAGGGAGCTAATGGGCCCTGTTGTAGTTAGGCTAGTAAGACCAAACGGTCGGCCAAATGCACGGGTCAACCATATCCAGCGGCCTCCACGCAGAAGCGTGAGCCCGGGTAGGACTCTGGCATGCAGGCCAGTTTCCCTTAGGAGTCATTCTTCGGGCTGACAGCAGGGGGAGTCTGGAAATAGTATTGTTTCCTATAGAGTGGGGGTAGTTGTTAACTTAACGGCAACTGCTCTTGAAACGCCCATTCGGCTACCCGAATCCGGGTGACGAGCCAGGCAAAGGATGCCGTGGTCAGTGATATATTCGGTATACACCGTATTACCGCTATGTAAGTGAGAGGACCGCTCAAGCGACTTCGAACCTGTAACCAGTCGTGAGGAAGGAGGCTTCCTGACGGTTAATTCCAGGCAGAGATATCCTTCTAAACTGGTAGTCAGGGGGCGAGGCTCCCCGGTTTTTACCTTTCCCAGTGCCTCGCCGTAAAGCGTTGGTCTCTGACGGGCATGTTGGCATAGCTAGACAGAAGATTTGTATTTTCTTTTTACATCAATTTTACACAGACTATCTTTCTAGGGCTAAGATGAACCTCCTGTAGACAAAAGTCATCAAGAAGAAGTCATTTGAATATGTTTACTTAAAGCGTATTCTGAAATTCGGCAAAAGCACTAGAAAAGTAAATATTGCGGTGAATACTATACGGACGGGAAGTTTTCGGCAAAACTTAAACGAGTTCTCTTTCTAAATAAATACAACTAGCTGAAAACTTTCGAATTCGAAGGTCACCTTATTGACAGTAATGTTTCAAAAATAAACGGAAAAATACTTATTATTTATGTACAATAAAATAATATTTGTTTGGATTAATTCGATTACGTTGCGATGCCTTGCTCATTTGATCTACGATCAGGATAGTCACCAAGGTCTTGAAGTCGGATAGGAAAAATCCAAGAGCGACTCGGGCGTAACATGACGTGACAGAAAGTAAACAAAAAGTATATCGCCAATTCACTTAATTTAGCAACTATAAGCTAAATTGCGTTGAAATCATTGAAATCTTTAACATTTCTTTTTAACTATATTAAGCTAAAAAATCGGTTGTGTAACCCCTAGACTTTCCCGGCATGCAGCTAATCAACCTCGCCCGCAAAACCCATTAAACCCCCAACCCAACTCCAAACCACCCTCAAACCCCCTTCCACCCCCCCCCCCCCCCATTCGACACCCTCCCTCCAACCTTCCCACAAACCTGCCTCTCTCTCACTCTCTACCCCTCCTACCCTAACCTTACTCTCTAGCTCCCCTCCCCCCAACTCACCCCCCCCCCACAATTACCACCACCATTCCCACCCCCCCCTCGCGCGGAAATCCAGCAGATAGCGCTATTATTTTTTATTTTTCTCTTTTGATGACATATCTACAGACCGAGAGCTTTTTTAGATACCTCAACCAAATTTTTACACCCAGCCGCTCTTTTAATTTGACGGTTACAGGCAAAACACGTTAAAAAAAATATATTTTTCCCTTTTGATGCCTTTTTTTTATTTTTACATTTTGATGACACATCTACTGACTGAGAGCATTTTTAAGATACCCTAATTATTTTATAC
The DNA here is from genome assembly GCA_944548615.1 of Micropterix aruncella. Classification (NCBI taxonomy): domain Eukaryota; kingdom Metazoa; phylum Arthropoda; class Insecta; order Lepidoptera; family Micropterigidae; genus Micropterix; species Micropterix aruncella. Next base: position 23,691,528 of record OX155952.1, on the reverse strand, counting down.
ACTTAGCCGTTCTCTCATTATGGCGGTTACAGCAAAAACACGTTTCAAATTAATAAATAGATATGTAAGTATATTAGTCTCAGGTATAATAAAGTTATTAATAAAAAGTTATCAAGGAAAATACGGCCAAGTGTACCGGTTTGCCATTATCTCTACCTAGGACTAACTTTCTTGGAAAATCTATTATCCGCCTTAGAAGTAGCCGCGTAGTAAACAGTATTTTAGACTTGCACGTAAAGTAAGGCGGCGTTCAGGGTATGTATTTCTCTATGGCGTGCTGCAGCAAAGCGACAAACGAAGGCTAAATGGCTTCTTACAAAGGATACACAGAGACAATAATTAATTATATTGCATTACAACAACTTTCAGCACTTTCGATTCCTCAGAAAATGTTAGAGTGGCAAGTAAAAAAAATAAGCATGATATTATAAACCTAAATTTATAGAATCATGCTGTATTAACAACAACTTTAATTAAAAGTATGCCTGGTGTAAATAAAACTTATTTTTTAGGTTCACCGCTACATTCGTATAATTGTATTAAACCTAAGGATTTTTTTTAATATTAACAAATTACTGTGTTTTTTTTTAAATCTAATATTTTGTTCCAAATGTTAAATGAACCTTGCTAAAATGGATTGCATTCTGCTTGAATATATATGACTAGCTGTTGCCCGCGGCTTCGCTTCGCGTAATGTTTCGAATGGATTTGTTAATTATAGTAGGGTGGCGTTTTTTTGCCTTTTTGAACGCTACCTTTAGATATATAGTGCAAAACGTCCCCCCTCAGATGCACGCTATCTATATAGTAGACGAACACGTCTTGTTTCTCGCCACCCGCGCCGCCTTCCGCTGAACGCTGACCTAGCTCGGCCAGCAGCCGCCGCCGCGGCGCCGCATGCTAGGTATTTCGGGGTGCTTGCACGCGGTACTAATTTCATGACATCTCTATAACTATACCACCTAAAACTTATAGTAAGTAAAAGGCTATTTGTTTCTTTATTATCACCCCGTGATAATGGATAAATTTATTTTGATAAGGATTATTATTTTATTGCCAATGTCTTCAACAAGCACTGCCCACTTATTTTTCTTATATATGACATATAAAAGCATTTATTGTAGCTTAAATTTAAAAGTTGTAAACATACTGTCGCTGACATTTTTATAGATCACTCTGAGGCCGATGTTCTGATCATATATGGTTTTCATATATATATATATATATATATATATATATATATATATATATATATATATATATATATATATATATATATATATATATATATATATATATATATATATATATATATATATATATATATATATATATATATATATATATATATATATATATATATATATATATATATATATATATATATATATATATATATATATATATATATATATATATATATATATATATATATATATCTATATATATATATATATATATATATTATATATATATAGAAATTTATATATATATATATATATATATATATATATTAATATATATATATATATATATATATATATATATATATATATATATATATATATATATATATATATATATATATATATATATATATATATATATATATATATATATATATATATATATATATATATATATATATTATATATATATATATATATATATCTATATATATATATATATATATATATATATATATATATATATATATATATATATATATATATATATATATATATATATATATATATATATATATATATATATATATATATATATATATATATATATATATATATATATATATATATATATATATTATATATATATATATATATATATATATATATATATAGAAATTAAGATCGAAGTATCTTCTTTCATTTCATTGTGCATTGGAGGTTTTATATTTTTATTTCGATTTAATGGCTCGTTGATAACTAACGCAGCCTAATAATGTCATATTTTAAATGTTGGAAACGTCCGAAATTTCGAATTATTTCGAAACGTCATCCTCCATTTATGTTTTCAGCAGGACTGTTCTGCGATCTAAGCAAAGCATTCGACTGTATTAATATCAATACCTTGGTAGATAAGCTATACCATTATGGAATTAGAGGAGTGGCTAATTCACTCATTAAATCGTACCTACAAAACAGGCAGCAAGTGGTGGAGATTAAAATAATTCATGGAATTGAGGAAAAGGCTGAGCAATCGAGATGTGAAATAATAAACATCGGTGTGCCCCAGGGCTCAATATTAGGACCTCTCCTCTTCAATCTCTATTGTAACGATTTAGCAACTAACATAACTTGTGCCAAAACTGTCCAATTTGCAGATGATACCACGTGTATTTTTGAAAGTGATTGTAGAACAAAAATGGAGGAATTAATAAACAAAACACTTTTTGAAGTCAATGATTGGTTTAGAGCGAACCAGATGTCGCTAAATTTAAGCAAAACAGTGCTGATAAACTTCTCAAACAAAAAAGAAAAACAGTTAGCGTTTGTTATTCTATCGAGATTGCCAAGTCGACTAAATTTCTAGGAATTACATCGATGAAAATATGTCATGGAAAACCCATATAGATCAGCTTAAGTCAAAATTATGTTCAGCTTGCTATGCGGTATCCAGATTAAGAAAAATATTGGACGAAAAGGAAATTGTGAGAGCATACTATTCTCTGGTTGAATCCCACTTGAGATATGGGATTTTATTGTGGGCAAAATGCCACTGATATTAAAGAGGTATTCATTTTACAAAAAAGGGCCGTGAGAGCAATACGCGGATTAAATAGAAGAGAATCTTGCAAACCACTATTTCTTGAACTAAAGATCCCCACCGTTTATACCATATTTATTCACGAAAGCCTGTGCGAATTCTATAAAAATAAAGGAAAGCACCAAACTCTTGCCCACATACATTCCCACAATACAAGGCACAAATCGATGTATACTCATAATTCTATACCTGCAACATCACAATTTCAAAGGACAACTCAATACAGAAGCATAACATTTTATAACAGGTTACCAGATGAATTAAAAAATATACAAACATACACCACTATTCAAAAAAACTTACCAAGGAATTTTTACTGCAAAAATGTTTATATGGCACGGACTTTTAAAATTTTATATTCACAATTGACTACTTGTTTATTTTATTTATTTTTTATTTTTATTTTTTTTAACTTCCATTTTAATCCTATTCTGAACACTTCATTTTATAGACAATTTACTTACTGATTATGTAACATGATTTAGGAATTATTACTTTTATTTTTATATTTTTACTCTGATTATTATTTGATGCTTTCCAAATTGGACTCCTTGATTATTATTATTATTATTGTTTTTTTTATTTAAAGATTTATACTTTTTTATTTTTTATTTTTGGATTTGGTATTTCTATTTTTGATATTTCTAAATGATCTTTTTAATATTTAGACAATGTAATGGTTGATTTTGTATAGTTTATTGACTTTCAGATTTCTTACTTGATTTAATTTTATTTTTGCCAGATATATGATATGTTTAAAATATGAATATTATAAAAAATGTATTTATTAATTGTAAGTTCTATACCCTTACCGGGTTTTTTGGAATAAATAAACTTTGAACTTTGAACTTTGAACTATGGTCTCCGCGCATGCTAATCAGCTGGTTGAGGACCAGGCAGTCGCCTCATTGCGGTCTGTGCAAACCCTGAATGACGCTTATATTAGGTCCTTACATATGATAAATTTATGCTTGTGTATTTGTATTTTGAATTTAGTAATTCATTTATTTTCACGCCATTTGATTTTTCTTTGACATCGTTTTGTCCACAATATGGAAAAACTTTAAATATCGCTCTATTTAGGAATACGAGTTCCACTGTGACACCAGCGCTGCAGAAACAGCTCGATGGATTAATGATGTGTATGGGGAAGCTACTGTAAAAGAACGTTTTTGGTTCCAACGTTTTCATTCTGCAAAATTTTGACATACAGAACAAACCCCATAGGAAACCCTATTTGACAACGAAGAATTAAAAGTAATCGTGAAGGTGCTGAAAAAACCGGGTGAAGACCTGGTTTATCTTCAGTACTATATCTAAAGCAGTAGAAATTATTCACCAACTCTGTTGTGTAAAGACAACCAAATAACCGGCACAGAAAGAAGAAGAATTTAGCTGTGCCGTTACGGCATAACTTAGGCATATTTTTAACATTTAACTGCAGTCTATGGTCGGTGGTTTCAACACGGCCCATATTTACAGACTGCAGTCGTTTGCGACTTGCTCCGCATTTAGATACTTGTGAAACAGTTTCCGTTTCTCTTTCTTTACAAATGATACTGCCCAATATATATATATATATATATATATATATATATATATATATATATATATATATATATATATATATATTTATATATATATATATATATATATATATATATATATATATATATATATATATATATATATATATATATATATATATATATATATATATATATATATATATGATAAGGTTTTGTAAATAATCCGTTCATAGGATGATGATTCGCAGTAAAATAAAATTAGTAAAAGCTACTTGAACAGCAGCGAAGGAAATCCCAGCTTGGATTGGGAAACGCTTATGTTTGAATGAGATATACTTACGGATGTGCACGACTTTCGATTGTGCATGTTAGTTTATGGGTCCCTTTACCGTCGACGAACGATCACTCATCATCCATATATCTCAAAAATCGAGCTTTTCCTTTTGCAACACAAAATGCCTCCAATTGAGGCGAATTGAAGCGAAAAAACTAAAATAAAACACTTTGATCACATCGGCAAAGGCCGTTTCATAAATGGAGGATGACGTTTCGAAATAATTCGAAATTTCGGACGTTTCCAACATTTAAAATATGACATTATTAGGCTGCGTTAGTTATCAACGAGCCATTAAATCGAAATAAAAATATAAAACCTCCAATGCACAATGAAATGAAAGAAGATACTTCGATCTTAATTTCTATATATATATATATATATATATATAATATATATATATATATATATATATATATATATATATATATATATATATATATATATATATATATATATATATATATATATATATATATATATATATATATATATATATATATATATATATATATATATATATATATATATATATATATATATATATATATATATATATATATATATATATATATATATATATATATATATATATATATATATATATATATATATATATATATATATATATATATATATATATATATATATATATATATATATATATATATATATATATATATATATATATATATATATATATATATATATATATATATATATATATATATATATATATATTAATATATATATATATATATATATATATATATATAAATTTCTATATATATATAATATATATATATATATATATATATAGATATATATATATATATATATATATATATATATATATATATATATATATATATATATATATATATATATATATATATATATATATATATATATATATATATATATATATATATATATATATATATATATATATATATATATATATATATATATATATATATATATATATATATATATATATATATATATATATATATATATATATATATATATATATATATATATATATATATATATATTATATATATATATATATATATATATATATATATATAGAAATTAAGATCGAAGTATCTTCTTTCATTTCATTGTGCATTGGAGGTTTTATATTTTTATTTCGATTTAATGGCTCGTTGATAACTAACGCAGCCTAATAATGTCATATTTTAAATGTTGGAAACGTCCGAAATTTCGAATTATTTCGAAACGTCATCCTCCATTTATGAAACGGCCTTTGCCGATGTGATCAAAGTGTTTTATTTTAGTTTTTTCGCTTCAATTCGCCTCAATTGGAGGCATTTTGTGTTGCAAAAGGAAAAGCTCGATTTTTGAGATATATGGATGATGAGTGATCGTTCGTCGACGGTAAAGGGACCCATAAACTAACATGCACAATCGAAAGTCGTGCACATCCGTAAGTATATCTCATTCAAACATAAGCGTTTCCCAATCCAAGCTGGGATTTCCTTCGCTGCTGTTCAAGTAGCTTTTACTAATTTTATTTTACTGCGAATCATCATCCTATGAACGGATTATTTACAAAACCTTATCATATATATATATATATATATATATATATATATATATATATATATATATATATATATATATATATATATATATATATATATATATATATATATATATATATATATATATATATATATATATATATATATATATATATATATATATATATTGGGCAGTATCATTTGTAAAGAAAGAGAAACGGAAACTGTTTCACAAGTATCTAAATGCGGAGCAAGTCGCAAACGACTGCAGTCTGTAAATATGGCCGTGTTGAAACCACCGACCATAGACTGCAGTTAAATGTTAAAAATATGCCTAAGTTATGCCGTAACGGCACAGCTAAATTCTTCTTCTTTCTGTGCCGGTTATTTGGTTGTCTTTACACAACAGAGTTGGTGAATAATTTCTACTGCTTTAGATATAGTACTGAAGATAAACCAGGTCTTCACCCGGTTTTTTCAGCACCTTCACGATTACTTTTAATTCTTCGTTGTCAAATAGGGTTTCCTATGGGGTTTGTTCTGTATGTCAAAATTTTGCAGAATGAAAACGTTGGAACCAAAAACGTTCTTTTACAGTAGCTTCCCCATACACATCATTAATCCATCGAGCTGTTTCTGCAGCGCTGGTGTCACAGTGGAACTCGTATTCCTAAATAGAGCGATATTTAAAGTTTTTCCATATTGTGGACAAAACGATGTCAAAGAAAAATCAAATGGCGTGAAAATAAATGAATTACTAAATTCAAAATACAAATACACAAGCATAAATTTATCATATGTAAGGACCTAATATAAGCGTCATTCAGGGTTTGCACAGACCGCAATGAGGCGACTGCCTGGTCCTCAACCAGCTGATTAGCATGCGCGGAGACCATAGTTCAAAGTTCAAAGTTCAAAGTTTATTTATTCCAAAAAACCCGGTAAGGGTATAGAACTTACAATTAATAAATACATTTTTTATAATATTCATATTTTAAACATATCATATATCTGGCAAAAATAAAATTAAATCAAGTAAGAAATCTGAAAGTCAATAAACTATACAAAATCAACCATTACATTGTCTAAATATTAAAAAGATCATTTAGAAATATCAAAAATAGAAATACCAAATCCAAAAATAAAAAAATAAAAAAGTATAAATCTTTAAATAAAAAAAAACAATAATAATAATAATAATCAAGGAGTCCAATTTGGAAAGCATCAAATAATAATCAGAGTAAAAATATAAAAATAAAAGTAATAATTCCTAAATCATGTTACATAATCAGTAAGTAAATTGTCTATAAAATGAAGTGTTCAGAATAGGATTAAAATGGAAGTTAAAAAAAATAAAAATAAAAAATAAATAAAATAAACAAGTAGTCAATTGTGAATATAAAATTTTAAAAGTCCGTGCCATATAAACATTTTTGCAGTAAAAATTCCTTGGTAAGTTTTTTGAATAGTGTGTATGTTTGTATATTTTTTAATTCATCTGGTAACCTGTTATAAAATGTTATGCTTCTGTATTGAGTTGTCCTTTGAAATTGTGATGTTGCAGGTATAGAATTATGAGTATACATCGATTTGTGCCTTGTATTGTGGGAATGTATGTGGGCAAGAGTTTGGTGCTTTCCTTTATTTTTATAGAATTCGCACAGGCTTTCGTGAATAAATATGGTATAAACGGTGGGGATCTTTAGTTCAAGAAATAGTGGTTTGCAAGATTCTCTTCTATTTAATCCGCGTATTGCTCTCACGGCCCTTTTTTGTAAAATGAATACCTCTTTAATATCAGTGGCATTTGCCCACAATAAAATCCCATATCTCAAGTGGGATTCAACCAGAGAATAGTATGCTCTCACAATTTCCTTTTCGTCCAATATTTTTCTTAATCTGGATACCGCATAGCAAGCTGAACATAATTTTGACTTAAGCTGATCTATATGGGTTTTCCATGACATATTTTCATCGATGTAAATTCCTAGAAATTTAGTCGACTTGGCAATCTCGATAGAATAACAAACGCTAACTGTTTTTCTTTTTTGTTTGAGAAGTTTATCAGCACTGTTTTGCTTAAATTTAGCGACATCTGGTTCGCTCTAAACCAATCATTGACTTCAAAAAGTGTTTTGTTTATTAATTCCTCCATTTTTGTTCTACAATCACTTTCAAAAATACACGTGGTATCATCTGCAAATTGGACAGTTTTGGCACAAGTTATGTTAGTTGCTAAATCGTTACAATAGAGATTGAAGAGGAGAGGTCCTAATATTGAGCCCTGGGGCACACCGATGTTTATTATTTCACATCTCGATTGCTCAGCCTTTTCCTCAATTCCATGAATTATTTTAATCTCCACCACTTGCTGCCTGTTTTGTAGGTACGATTTAATGAGTGAATTAGCCACTCCTCTAATTCCATAATGGTATAGCTTATCTACCAAGGTATTGATATTAATACAGTCGAATGCTTTGCTTAGATCGCAGAACAGTCCTGCTGAAAACATCTTCTTGTTTCGACTATTCTCAATCATGAAACATGCAGACAATACGGCATCCTGTGTAGATTTTTTTGTCCGAAATCCATATTGACTATCTGAAATGACCCCAAATTTTTCAAGGAAACCATTTAGCCGTTTTTCGATGACCTTCTCCAAAATTTTTGAGAAATTACTCAGTAGGGCTACAGGTCGATAATTTTCTACGCTCGTGGGATCTCCCTTTTTATATATCGGTATAATCTTAGCTATTTTATAACAATCTGGAAATATTCCCTCTGAAAAGCTTAAATTGTAAAGATATGTCAGACAAGGTGCCAGTACACGTTTATGGATTTTAATTACGCTAACAGGTATGTCATCGAGACCGGTTGATTTTTTATTCTTTAGAGAGTCAATACATTTTTCTATTTCTTGATTGGTCGTGGGGTACATATATATGGATTCATCCACTTTAGTATTTTTGCAATATTTTTGGTAGGCCGACTGTGTAGGCAGTGGAATTTGAGATGCCAATTCTACAGGTTTTGACCTGAAGTAAGTATTAAATATTTCAGTCACCTCTGATGATTTATCAAAATAATTTCCATTAACATTCAGTGTTATTTTCTTATCAATCAGTCTTTTCTGTCTGTTGAGTTCATTATTTATAATTTGCCATGATTTTTTAACTTTATTTGTTGCTGATTTTGTTAATTTTGAATAGTATTCCTTTTTCGCATTTTTAATTTGCTTTTTTAATTTTTTGTTCATTGTTACTAAAAATGCTTTTGTTGTTATGTTATTTTTCATGTATCTATTTAAATAGTATCTTCTTTTTATTTTACATTTGAGTTTTAGATCCTTAGGAATATATGATCTATTTTTAGAATTGTAGTATATTTTTTTTGTTACCCCTTAGGGGAATGAATTAGTAAAGCAATTACTTATTTTCAAATGAAACCAATTATACGCTTCATTGGCGCTTTCCAGTTTTTCCAGATAGCTCCAATTTATCGTCGACAACCATTTATTGAATAATGTGTGGTTGTTAATACCTAGTATTCTAACTTTCTTGTAGTAGTAATCACTAGTCTGATTAAATAAATTGTCAACTGTGATACAATGGAAAGAATGATCTGAAAGTTCGCTGGAGATGGTATTTCTATTAACAATATGCTTACGTGGAAAGTTTACAAATATATTGTCGAGTAATGATCCTGATGCAATTCTTGATGGCTGATCTCTGAATTGAAGAGTTAAGTTGTATAATTTGGCTAAATTTATAATCCTTTTCTTATATTTAAAATTTTCCAAGAAATCAATATTAAAATCACCACACACACATACGTATTTACTGTTACAAATTGAGTTTAAGAAATTATCAAATTTATCCAAGAAGAGCTCAACGTCTTTTGATTCGCTTTTGGATCGGTATACGCACGCTATGGTAAGGTTCAATTCCTTTACACTTATCGCTGCACCCTCAAAATTATGTTCATCGTTAAATCTAGTGATGTCTAAAATGTTTACTGTATACTTATTTCCAATGTAAATCGCAGTTCCTCCATGTTCTCTAGTGGTTCGGTATTGGCAAGCAGCCATATAGTAATTATTTATATGGGCCATGTGATAATTATTCGAATTTAACCATGTTTCACTAAAACAGAGGATGTCTGGGGTTTTCTCCATTTGTGTTAGAAAAAGTTCGATATCAGATATTTTGTTGTATATGCTTCGAATATTTCCGTGAAAAATCGTGATTTCTTGCTTTGTCGTCCTCAGTTTTTTAATAGAGATGTGTCGTAAAAGATTGAATGTGGCCCGGAGTCATTAGCTTCTGCTGCACCCATTGATGTAGTTATTGCGGAAATTGATGGTTTATCGCCTTTTGCTCCTTCTTCTATTTTTTGGCGTCCTCTTTCCCTTTCCTTCTCGTCTGTGATTTTATCTTTTTGAATTAAATGTGTGTTTTTGCGGACCCCGCTTCGAGTAGCAACTTTTTTTTGTATGTTTACCGGTGGATACATTTGGCGAAGTAATGGTAGTCGCGGCTTTCTCAGGAAGTGCTTCCGTAGTTGCGGCTCATTCTGTGATTTCCTGGATGTAACCGCCGTCGAGGTCTCTTCCTCATTTGATGATGTGTCCTCCCTAGATTTTCCCGGCATCTCGGATGTCGCTGTTTGTGGTCCTTCAGATCTACTTTTTGAAGCCGTAGCTAGCATCTCATGCGTCCATAGCCTATTGTCTATGTACAGTTTTGTTCCGACAAGACGCGCTAATTGACCTGCATTTCGAGCAATTTTTAAATGAACATTCAATGCTCTTCTTTCTTCGCGTTGGCTATTAGTATAATCTTCTGATATGTAGATTTCCGATCCTTTTAGTCTTTTAGCGTTCTTTAGAATATTTAGTTTCATGCCGAAATGAACAAATTCTACCATAATAGGCCTCTTTATATTTTTACTACCCAGTCTCGTAATATACGCAATATGGTCTGCATTTATCGGGATATTTATCTGCTTCTGAATCAAGTGGCAAATTGTAGATAATAAACAGTCGTATGTTTCACGATTTCCAGTTTCTGGTATGCCGTATATAATTAGATTCTTCTTCCTGGATATTTGGTCTAGTTTCTCTATTTTACTGTTATTATTTATAATTTTAATATTCATATTATCCAGTTTCGTACCGATTTTTTGTACCGTTTGTAAAAGACATTTTGATTGATGTGTTGATGAAGATTTCGAGTATTTTCGTATAATTTTTAAGCCAGTTGGCAGCGCCGTTATTTGTGAACGGATGGATGATAGGTAGCGGGGAGTACCGACCAATTAAATCTTATCGAATTCAATAATGTAAAAAGGTCTATTCCTCACCCGTTTTTGCCCCGATTTCCGTAATTCCTTTTGCAGAATATCGTCCGTATAACCACTTGTCCTGCCGAGGATGAGCCAGAAACTACTGACCGCAATCACGAGGATGTACTAGACGGTGGCAATGGAGCAGACGTGGATATTTTACAGCAGAATAGACGTATAAAAGCAGTTCTGGAAAGACTGTCCTGAAACACGGAGATGACTAGCATGGATGGCGCTTGGCAGTGAAATAAAAAAGGTCAACGCATTGGCAGCAGCAAGAATAGCGTTCTCAGCTTACAGGGTTGCCAACATTATAATATGTTATCACTCATGTTACATTCGCGTGCAGATGCGAATTATAATATAACGCGTAATTATTATAATACCGCTGGATCCCCAGCCTGAAATCAATGCCTTCAATCATGTCAATCGATGCCAGCAATGTCATGGTGACAGTAAGTCAACGTGACATTGTAATTTCTGCGAAACAGATTTTACAAAAAATCGATTACTGTGAGAGATTACGCTAACGGTTAATAAATTATATTAGGTACAAAAAACTGACAACTAATAATACAAAATTTTAATAAATTAAAAACCGACTCCTTTTTTTTATAAGTGCTGATATCATAATTGAATTGGCTATCATAACTGAATGCGAATTCAAAATTTTGGGTCTGTCTGTTCCCACGTTGGAAGCCAACTCTGGGTGCAGCAGTCTGTATTTGTAAAACTTAGAACGGGCTGTCGTAATTTAATGCATATATATTTAACTTTCACTTTAAATATACTATAACCTCAAAAAACTAATTTCCGTGTTTGGAAGAAACAAGGTAGAAACTCCCAAAACCCAAAAGAATGAAAACAAAAAAAAAAAAGGACGCCACCTCCTTTTAAAGAAAAAGAAGGAAACTAATTATATTAAAAAAAGATACCCGAAAGAAATTTTGAAAGATACCCGAAAGAAAGTTAACCTAAAAAAAAATCGATCTCAGAGAGTGGGTTATATTGATCGGCACTGAATTTGGCCAACAGAAAACCCCTTTCCTCAGACACAAAAGACTACAGCACAAAAAGAAACACAAGGTTATGCAAAGTATCCGTGTTTATTCGCCCACAGGCACCCTTTTCTTCAAATTCCGCTTATCGGCACGTCACATGTGTTCAGTCAAATAAAGAGGTTAATTCCGGATATGAAGGCAAATTTCCTGACGTGGAGGCAAGTCCCGTCACATTTAGTGACGATTTCGTTACTTAATTAGCAGCAATTAAAATACGCATGTGTCAGAAGGTCATAGATGCCGCAAGCTGCGATCAATAAAAAAAAATCCGTTAAAATCGCGAGGATCCTACTTGAAAAGCTACCCAAAAAGAGATTAAATGCTTACCAGATAAATCACACACACTTCACATAACAAATTTTTTTACCGCCAGGCGGTCACTCTCCGATTTACTCCTTACGGCGGTCGCCAATTCTCACAGCCCAATCTCTCTGTCTGTCTCTTAGCCATGTTGAAGCGAAATAGAATGATTGCAGGACGGCGGAAGTCAGCCATAACAGGTAGGGCTAGACCAGCACAACCGCGATTAATCGCCAGAATCGCCTAGAGCGATAAAAATTACGACTGCACAGCTCTATCTGTCAAAAATTTGATGTTTACGAAATTTCGTAAAAGGTTCATTTAATTGTCATAATATGGGAGAAAGTCATGAAAACAGCGAAAAACAACAGGAAACATGACTAAACACGGGGAAAACATGGAAAAACGGGTGCAGCGAACATAATCTGCACAAAGGTGCGAAAAACAAGACAACAAAATAAGCAGTTTTTGTTACAGCCCCCTCCAAAAAAAGAAATCGGAAGAGCCAACGACGATTTCAGACGAATCGTCCCGATTCAATTTATCCTACTATAGGATAACAAAAACGTCAAAGCATCAACTAACAACTCCTAACTTAACAAACCTTCTTCACGTTAACTATAATCAATTAATCCGTTCAGTAACAATAGCAGAGGCAAACTTTTACCAACTAAAACTTACACCCATTACTCATATCACTAGAGTAAGAAAAGAAAATCAAGAAATTAAACCCAACACCAACATAACCAAAAAAAAACTTATGGAACTCCGACAACTTCCAACAACTAAGGAAGGATCAACTCATTGCGGATACCCGACTCCTACCGAAAACAACAATAACTCTAGCGTTAGACCTCGACTAAACGTTTACTTACTAAGAGACTATAGTAGTTGTCATTTACTACCTTTCATACCAATCCCCATTCATTCATCCCGGACATGAGACATTCTTACAACAATAATGCTAGATAGAAATGCTAGCATGACTGACAAAACAAAATGATTTCAGCTATTGATACCACTTGGTACAATGCCTTTGTAAAGACAATTTAAAGGGCTCATTTTAGTTTCACCCAAGATAGACAATTTTTGTAATAGAATGTTAACGCGAAGAACTCCGATACTACTATTCTGAACTATTCGGATTTAGCTTAAAATCTTTAATATGCCAGGAACCTATATTCTTCCCTGTAGCATTTTCTAACTCGTACACTAACGCAGAGAGTTTTTTAATTATTTTACATTTTTCATATTTTGGGGCAAATTTGGAAATGTAATAATTCCCAGCATTACTTAGATAATAAGTCTTTTTATAGATCGTATCGCCTACTTGAAATTCCGCAGGACGGTGTTTTCGATCATAGTAAACTTTATTATGTGCATGTAATTTTAACAATTTCTGCCGCACTACATGAAAAATGTTAGATAATTCACTCAAATTTTGAGCGTAAGACAACCTACTACCAAAAATAACCTCTGCTTGAGATTCCGGCGCCTGAGCATAAAAAGAACCATTCATTATTGGTTCACGACCATGGACTAGGAAAAATGGACTGAACCCTGTTGATTCCGAGACTGCCGCGTTAATGGCCATCTGAATCTCAGAAAGGTAGAGATCCCAGCTGCGATGATCGTCTTTTACACACAACGATAACGCAGTGACCACACTACGATTCTGACGCTCAGTTGGATTAACTTGAGGGCAATATTTCGGGTTTAAATATACTTTTGGAATTTTATATTTCGCAATCAGTTCAGTGAACTCCCTTCCGATAAACTGTTTTCCATTGTCTGAAATTAAATACTGCGGAACACCATAGCGAAGGAATACATTATGTTCAACGACGTAACTTACAAGTTTACTGGTAGCACGTTTTAACGGAAAAAGTAAACAGTATTTGCTAAAACAATCTGTCACCACGAGAATATGCATATTTCTGTTCCTCGTCATCGGATAAGGACCCAACAGATCGACCGAGACCATTTGGAACGGGAAGGCACAGGACTTAGGATTTCCTAACTGACCCAAAGGGGAAATATTTGAATGTTTGTATTGCTGACAAGTTTCACATTTAGAAACAAAGTTAACTACGTCTCCGTGTAAATTAGGCCAAAAGTAACGAAGACAAAGACGACGGTGTGTCTTAAAAATTCCAAAATGCATAGCCAAAACAGACTCATGATTTTCTCGAATAAGCTTTTCTCTAAGCTGCAACGGAACAACTAACTTCCAATCGTAACAACTGGTGAGTTGATACTTGCTT
This sequence comes from Micropterix aruncella, assembly GCA_944548615.1. NCBI lineage: Eukaryota > Metazoa > Arthropoda > Insecta > Lepidoptera > Micropterigidae > Micropterix > Micropterix aruncella. The sequence continues at coordinate 23,676,360 of OX155952.1, read as the reverse complement.
TTAGAGTACCTAAACAATTCATGGTCCTTAATCTGGAAATTTGGATATCCAGCGGGATTTTCAGACACTGCCTTAAACAAATCGTTGTACCATGAGTCGGAAACAACAGACAGAGAGGAAACGGGAAGCAACCGAGATAACGTGTCGGGAACCACATTATCGACACCTTTCTTGTGGACGATCTCGAAATCAAAAGCAGATAGACGAATACCCCATCGAGCCAGACGGCCGGTAGGATTTTTTAAGCGCAAAAACCAACGTAAGCTGGCATGATCTGTAAAGATAGTGAATTTGGGACCGCCCTCCAAGTAACCGCGAAAATGCTCGACAGCATGAATAACACTTAGGGCTTCGCGTTCGGTAGCCGAATATCGCGTCTCAGCGGGTAAAAGTGTTCTACTCGTGAAAGCGATAGGATGATCGACGCCATCCACTTCCTGGGTTAAAACTCCGCCTAAACCGTACAACGATGCATCGCAATGAAGAGCGAACGGTTTTGAATAATCCGGACAGGCCAAAATCGGACTAGAAACTAAGGCCGATTTCAGTTTTTGAAATGCCTCTTCCGCCTCGGGCGTCCACTCATAAGGGGGAGCACCTTTGCGGGTACTTGTCAACCGAGATAAGGGAGCAGCAATACTAGAAAAATTTTTAATGAACCGACGATACCAACCGGCCATACCAAGAAAACTCTTTACCATTTTTGGAGAATTTGGAGTAGGAAAATCGAGAATACATTTTACCTTCTCGGGATCGGTATGTAGACCGTGAGAATCAACTACATACCCTAAATACTTCAATTCCTGACGGAAAAACTGACACTTCTTGAAATTTATAGAAAGGTTGGCATACAACAAGCGATCTAATACTTTGTTTAACAAAGTTATATGTTCTTCAAAAGTAGCAGATACAATAATTATGTCATCTAGGTAACAGAAAACTTTGTTTTCGAAAGAGGGATCGAACAATTTGTCAGCCAGTCTTTGCATGCACGCCGGCGAATTTCTTAGGCCGAAGGCGCAAGATCTGAAGCAGAAGAATCCTCGACCAGGAACAGTGAAGCTACACTTCTCTCGTGAAGAAGGATCCAAAGGGATTTGCCAAAAGGCAGAGGATAAGTCGATAGAAGATAAATAATTCGCATCTCTCAAACTGTCCAAGATAGTAGTAATTCTCGGCAGGGGATACGCATCCGGTTTCGTGATAGAGTTCAGCTTCCTGCTATCGAGACAGAAACGAAGAGTACCATCTGACTTTGGAACAAAAATTGTTGGATTATTCCAACCCCCGGAACTAGGTTCGACAACACCTAACTCTAACATCTTATCAACTTCTTCATTCAACAGCGCCAATCTAGCTGGAGACAAAGGATAGTAACGCTGTTTCACTGGAGGATGATCTCCAGTATCAATAACCTGGGACAACAAATTAGTACGACCGAGACCTTTGACTTCGGAAGAAATTTTTTTTAAATTATTGATCATCCTGTCTGCTAGCGATCGCTGGTCTCCAGTCAATGAAGCAAAAGGCCGCAAGGCCCTCACTTCATTGACTCGATGCCAAACAATCGCATCGCAGGACTCAAACTTGACGAATTTTAATATTTCCGGAGCCAACTCAAATTCTCGGACAAAATCAATTCCCAAAATAAGGGAAGTACCTATATCAGGAGCTACAACAGCTCGAATAACCTGGCATCGATTATTGAATTTAAAAGGAAGAAACATAGACCCAATCGTCTTAACCGAACTGGCATTAGCAGTGGATAAAGTCACCAACGGAGACTTATTAAGAGTAAAACCGATATCAACTAAATATTTATGTGAATCAGCACCCAAAATCGTTACACTCGATCCAGTGTCGAGTAATCCACAAACAGTTATATCACCAAGTGAAACTTCTAAGAAAGGGCGACGGTTATCCTTCTCATTTGCAAACAATATCGAGGCAGAATGTAGAAAATCCTCTATTCTGCCCCGCCTTTCGAGTTTTTTGGCTCTGAAACCGGGGAATTACCAGGCCGGTTATTCTTAGAACATTCCGGACAAGTGGCTACCGTGTAGTTAAACCTACCACAACGATAGCAATATTTAGAATAGCCATGATGAGTGCCACCGCGTGAACCACGCGAACTATTATTGGCTCCTTGGTTGTAATTACCAGAAGACGAATTAGCATAAGAAAAATCATTACGGGAAAAATTTCCACGATTAAAACCGCCACGATGAAAACCACCGCGATGAGAACCACCACGATTAAAACCACCACGATTGGATGGACCAGCAGAAGAAACGTTACACTCTTTTAACTTCTGTTCAACTTTCACTTCCTCCGTCGCACATTTGGTAGGAGACTCGTCGACCGCATAAACTGCTTTCGAGCCAGAAGGCTTGACCTTCGCTTGGGCAGGAGTGGCTGCATTAGATGCGTTGATACGCTGTTGTGCATTTTCAACTTTTTTTCCTAAACGCAGAAGTTCGTCGATTGAATTTATATCAACTAGCATGAAATGTCGTTGGTAAGAAATTGAGATATTTGAAAGGATAATTCCTAATTGTTCCTCACCAGACAATGGCCTTGACAACCTGTTGAAATAGCCCAACATGACGGAAACAAAAATATGCATCCTCTCGTCCGACTTTTGCTTGCGTCCCCGTACAAACGACAAAACTTCAGCATCGTAATTTAAACTGCCAAAATCGGAGCGGAGTGCAGCAACTAACTGCTTCCAACTGGAAATGCTCGAAGCTCTAGCACGGTACCAACTAAGCGCTTGTTTCTGGAATAGTTCACAAGCCGATTTCAGCATCCTGGCATCCGAGATATTACGCGAAAACCTAATCTCATCCAATCGTTCTAAGAACTCGACCACACAGGAATCGCCGTCAAATGTGAAACCAAGATTTAAAGGTTTAAGAATGCGTTCATCAGAAATGACAAAGTTATTGTCCAAAGGAACTGGTTTCGTATCAACATGCTGTATATACGGAGCTGACGTCACTTCAGAATTCCTGCCCAAAGGAACCACCTCAGGACTAAGCTTCTCACCCTCGTGCAATGAAGTAGAAGGTATCGGAAGAACTACAGGATTTGGTAACGGGCTAGGCGAACGAACAATATCTAAATATTTTTCTAACAAAACGACAATTTCCAAAACTTCCTCCTTTAAATTATCTAATAATTTCTTGGAGTCTGAATTAGCAGGATTTATGCGTGAAATTCTATGAAAGATATGTGCAGTTTTAGTGCTAATTCGTTTATATAAAAGTTTCTGTTTGCTATTAATAAATTCCTCTATAAGTTCTTGGAGACATGAAAGTCTAATCGAACATTCTTGAAATTCTGAATCCGGATCTAAATCCGTTGAGGTAATTGATTCTGCGGGAAATTCCCTTAAGAGTGAATTAAATTGTTTTCTCATCGCTTCAACATTGGTTGGAGTGACCTCACGAATCGTGAACTCATAATCGAGTTCTGCCTTTACTAAATGTGACGCAGCATAATACACTATCGCTGGAGACGCCATCATGTCTATATATATAATTTAAATCCCACCAAAAAAATTAAAACCAAAATAAATAAAAAATAATAAAAAAATAAAATGGAATAAACTGACTTTTTTTTACTGCTTGCGGCACTTCTGATCACTTTTTGCTGCTTACCTCCACCAAGATATGTTGCCTTCACATCTGAAAATTAACAAAAAATAATTAGTATGATATTAACAAACTTAAACGGCAAGCGTAAAACTTTTTCGCGGAAACCGCCTTAAAATAACAAAATCTGCTGCTAAACAATTGCCTTTAAATCTAAGATTCAGACAAAAAAAATATAGTAACCATAAAAAAAAAACGGCAAGTACAAAATACTTCTTTGCGGTAACCGCTTTAAATTACAAAAAGAATGCTGCTATATAATGACAAAAGATGATGTTCAATACAAAAAACAAAAAGACGGTGCTTATAAACCTCTTTCACGGTAATCGCTATGAATGAAAATTATATAAAAACAAAAAAAAATGCTTCTAATTTTTTTTATACAATTTTAAAACAAAGTGCTTAAAAAATCGTGCTTCAATGGCTGAGGAAAAGAATATTCTGGAAGCCAAAATCCAATTTACAGGCCCAACGTTGGAGCGCTAATTTTATAACCTCAAAAAACTAATTTCCGTGTTTGGAAGAAACAAGGTAGAAACTCCCAAAACCCAAAAGAATGAAAACAAAAAAAAAAGGACGCCACCTCCTTTTAAAGAAAAAGAAGGAAACTAATTATATTAAAAAAAGATACCCGAAAGAAATTTTGAAAGATACCCGAAAGAAAGTTAACCTAAAAAAAATCGATCTCAGAGAGTGGGTTATATTGATCGGCACTGAATTTGGCCAACAGAAAACCCCTTTCCTCAGACACAAAAGACTACAGCACAAAAAGAAACACAAGGTTATGCAAAGTATCCGTGTTTATTCGCCCACAGGCACCCTTTTCTTCAAATTCCGCTTATCGGCACGTCACATGTGTTCAGTCAAATAAAGAGGTTAATTCCGGATATGAAGGCAAATTTCCTGACGTGGAGGCAAGTCCCGTCACATTTAGTGACGATTTCGTTACTTAATTAGCAGCAATTAAAATACGCATGTGTCAGAAGGTCATAGATGCCGCAAGCTGCGATCAATAAAAAAAAATCCGTTAAAATCGCGAGGATCCTACTTGAAAAGCTACCCAAAAAGAGATTAAATGCTTACCAGATAAATCACACACACTTCACATAACAAATTTTTTTACCGCCAGGCGGTCACTCTCCGATTTACTCCTTACGGCGGTCGCCAATTCTCACAGCCCAATCTCTCTGTCTGTCTCTTAGCCATGTTGAAGCGAAATAGAATGATTGCAGGACGGCGGAAGTCAGCCATAACAGGTAGGGCTAGACCAGCACAACCGCGATTAATCGCCAGAATCGCCTAGAGCGATAAAAATTACGACTGCACAGCTCTATCTGTCAAAAATTTGATGTTTACCAAATTTCGTAAAAGGTTCATTTAATTGTCATAATATGGGAGAAAGTCATGAAAACAGCGAAAAACAACAGGAAACATGACTAAACACGGGGAAAACATGGAAAAACGGGTGCAGCGAACATAATCTGCACAAAGGTGCGAAAAACAAGACAACAAAATAAGCAGTTTTTGTTACAATACTAATACTTAATTAGCAATGTAGCTTTTAATTCTTATTAGTCTATCTTTAACGCGTTGGCTGTGTTGCCATTTTTGATGGACTTTCATCCAGGGCGTATGAGGTCTTTTCGGGGCAAGGTTAAACTTTATTGCAAGTGCGTATGATACCTACTCGGCCTTATAAAATAGGTTTTTAGTTGCGCCGTTGGGATAACTTCGTAAGGGAAGCAACATTATATATTCGTCTCTGTCATATCCAAAGAAATGTTAACATAGTTTCCCCCCGTGAAAGAGCGCGATTTTGACTGCCGCATCTGCGAAAAGTCACGCATGCGGCTTTTTAAACCACATAAATCAATCGACTGTGCATAAAAACACCTTCACAATTTTCCTGCATTTATAAACACTGTTTTCTATTCCAATATCAAAATTAAATAATAACAACATAAACCATTTTTTATTACTCGATATTGGCACTTTGCGTGGGCGATCCCATGTTCATAAGTTCTATTACAATTTCTAGATTGCGGCATCGATGTTTTAATTTTAGTTGTTTTAAATATACTCAGACAAAAAAATCTATTGGGTTTGAGCAGGAACACATAGGAAGCCACATTTCGCTACTCGAGAAATGTTACGAAGTAGTCAGATTTTATGTGATCCCGAAGATGGAAGTGGTATAATCAGTTCCAAGATATCTAGAAGCCCTTGGAATCCACAAGAGTAATTGCTAAAACAAAGAAATGAACCAATTGGAAGGACTAAGTAAAAAACTCGCTAAAGCCTTGCAAAATAATTCAACTTTGAGGAATTTTTGAAGATAAAAATAAACTTTTTAAGAGGGCGTGACCTACATTTAAACGCAATAAGCAGCCATTTTGAGTGCTGTATAGAGGATATACGTTCTTAATTTGAGTGCTGTATGAGTTCAATATGAATCTATATGTAATACTCCCGCGATAAGCTTTCATTCATTTTGATATTTTTTATCCCAGACACAATGCCCCTTCTCCGCCTACGCCGATGATTACTGACTTGTTTTATTAACAATTTATATAACAATATAACTCTAGAAAGTAACACAATATAAGCCACATTTCCTAAACAGGAGTAAATCATTTCATAAACTAGGTAAAATATGGAAAATCTGATTAAAATATACGTTTTTTAAGGTAGGCTTCCGACATGGAATTAAATTATTTGTAAGCTTTGTTTGTATTCTCGCTCGCAGATAATAGTATGTAAGTCCTCTTCTCGTACCCTTTTCGGTTGTAATGACTATCGTATTGAACATGCCAACGGTACATACTATTTTTAATATTGCAACATTTGAAAGCTGCCGTAGTGTATTTCAATACGATAACACACTATTAGGACATTTAAAATGTATTAGTGGCAATCAAATGAAAACGAGACAAACGATATAACGAGCATCGTGCAGAAATTGGTAACGCAGATAAGTGTGTGTATTATAGTGCCCTCTTTTGGGAATCAGGGAGGTATAACGCGATCGTTCACTTTTCGAAACGAGGTCAGCGATTCGTGTGTGCATCCGACATTACTAAGGAGGATTGAATGGTATCACATTGAAGAATATCGTTCTATGTCATCGATCCATTGTTGGCTCTTGCGGTTGCTCTCCGGCCTAAATTAATGACACCATATTTCTTCTCCCGCGACAAAACAAGGCAGGAAATTATATTATTCTAAGTGATAGTGTTCCAGCCTCCATAGTGAAGTCAGACACACACGACTCACCGACCTCACTTCGAACGCGTCTAACAAGCAAATGGCTAAGCGGTGAAAGTTTGCGATATTCTTTCCTGATTTTCAATAGAAGGCACTACTGTTACCTCCTACGTTATTAACTTCTGCACTATGCTCGTTATATCACCTGTCTCATTTTTATTTGATTTCCCTATATATATATATTTAAGAGGAAATCACTGTGCTCTTTTAACGAGCGTCCTACGTATTTGTACCTACATTCATATATTAGGATTTTCTCGGCTCGTGGCAACATTTGGCCCGTCACGACTTGGCTTTTGATCTGTCCCGCAGTAAGAGAAACGAGAGAGTGCGGCGGGGAGGGTCGCCTGGGTCGGCGAGAGAGTCTCCGCTTCCGCGCAAAGGAGAGTTTATCTCGTTTAGCGCCGCGTAAATTACAGCGCGCGCTCCGCGCGAATAACAAATTCGCGAGCGCCGAGGCATCCGGTGGCGACGAAACGCTACGAAAATTGAGCATTTAATTACTGGGGCCCGACGGCCCAACCCCCCAGATAAATAAACAACACATAATTCAGAGAGGGACTCGTCTCTTTTAATTACATTCATTATTATTCCAGCGCCGGCGTCGGGTAGGGCCAGGTGGAAATGCGATGATGAGCGGTCCGATCCGACCCGTTACACCCACCGATTGATGAATGGCATTAGAATATATTTAGTGATATGATTTTCTAATATTATTTCATTTACTGTATTTTACAATATTATATTTATGTACACTTAACAAGTGTCTAATAGATTTAAAGACCACAGAAGATAAAAACAGATGTGTCACCTTAAGGCTTTACCTGCAAGTAGCCAAGGACTTATTTCATCTTAATATTCATTTCATAAATAAAGTTGATTAGCAGTTGGCGGTAATTCCTAAAGAAAGGAAAACTTGAATTGAGAACGCGCGTCATCGCATTCAATTTAAAAATTAAATTGCAATCGCGGGTTGCCGTAGTCCATCAAATTCGAATATCGAACAATGCAAGCACCGCAACCGTCGCCGCTTTTAAGTGTTTTTCAATTTGATTAATGTTTGGCGGACTTTAAATATTATTGCTGTTGCATGTATATGAGTTAAACCAATTAAGATTTCACATTGCGATTTCGGCCAAACAAGGCACCTGTGAACCAAATTTCAAGTATCCGAGTCCAATATTTTGAAATTAAAGTATGACGCGTTTGGGTGCTATCGTAGATTAACAAACACACACACACACACATACACACCCTCACACACTTACACACACCCCACTAGGAGCCCCGAAGAACTGAAAACTGAAGAACGGCGGAAAAGCATACGCCGATGGCAAACTATGTGGGACACCTCAGCAAATGGTAGGTGGACGCACCGTCTTATTCCGGAAGTAGATGTCTGGCTGAGCCGAGAGTATGGAGAGGTGAATTACTACCTGACCCAGATGATATCGGGGCACGGGTGCTTCCGAGAATACCTCTTCAAATTCAAACACGATACTTCTCCAGAGTGCCCGTCTTGTCCTGGAGCCAATGAAGATGCTGAGCACGTGTTCTTCATGTGCCCCCGTTTCGAATCATCACGCAGTACTTGGGAAACTGCTCTTACACAGAAAATCCGGCCGGAATCCTTAATGAGAGCAATGCTTTCGTCAAAGGATGCCTGGGAGACGACAAACTCATTCGTGACGGAAGTACTGCAAGAACTTCGTCGCCTAGAAAGAGACCGAGCTCAGAACCAGGAGCACTAAATAAAAGAAAGAGTGGCTTGAACCGCCAGAAGAAGCAATAGCAAGACCCTCCCTCCGCGAAGTAATGCCTAACGGCGGGGCCGCGGAGGAAACAGAGGCAGAGACCAGAGGATGAGGTTTTTAGTCGGTAGGGGAAATTAATCCGAGTCCGACATACCCAGGCAGAATACTGTCCTGATGATACGTAAAAGTATTTTTCTCCAAACCTCTGAAAAAAAAAAAAAAAAAAAAAAAAAAAACACGTACACACACCTTCACAAACAGACACACAGACACACAAATCCTAATCTCCTGAAGGGGTTTCAAAATGTAAAATATCTCTATTCATTTCGAAAAAAAATGCGCGTTCTAACGTATCGTTATTTTTTAAGTGAATTGAGTTAATGGCAACAGGAAAGAAACGACTCTAGGCATTAAGATATAGCGGATTGAAAATCAAATGACATTCTTCTTTTATAAATTGTGTTTGTGACATTCCCCTGTTTCCCAGTAAAAAAATACTCCGATCAGATTTTTTTTTTCTATATTTAAACGAATATTTCACATTTTTATTTTCGTAAACTTATAAATAAACATATTACCCATTACTTGGGTTTTAATTAAAAAGACAAGTCGCTCTGATTTGTTATAATTTGAGACTCTCCAAATTTTAAAATGCCATTATCTCACAACTGTTTTTTTATGACAATTATTTTTCCTTGTGGTCTACAATTGACATACTTACCCATTACATAAATATTATTTGAAAATGAAACTTCTCGCAATGAAAATCGATTCAGTGAATGCGATAACGTATTAACATATTGCCTGTTTAAATGCAAAATTTAAATATTAGTATCTTACTGAAAGAAATATATTAAAAATTTAATAATAGCACACTAAAAATATTTAAAGTACAATAACAGACTTATTTCTATGGGTAAACAATGTCTTCTAGACAACCTTCACTGATTTATGTAATAAAAAATGTACTGGTTGTTGTAAAAAAAATGGTGGTAAAACTAAAGCACTACAAGAAACCTTCATTTATTTTTAAAATTAAATTTAAATTATAGTAGACGTTATATACACATAAAGCAAAAGTATCGTTTGCAAAAATATGACATTACGAACACTCGCCAACGGCATCGTACTGTAGTGGCCGTTCCCACGTTTTCCTATCTCTACTCAAATTATAAACTTCACATACACAATAAGATCAAAAGAGCTTACTTCGGCTTTTTATTCGGTCAAAGATTAACTGAAATCGTCCCTGACTAGCGTAACAATAATGTTAAAAAAAGGTAATCTGTCTAAATTAATTTCTATTCAATAATTGTAGGTTTAATTTTGATAAATTAAAAATAAAAATTGATTTGGGAAAAAAAAATGACGTAAAAATATTTATGAATTTCGCTGCAAGCGCTCTGATAAAGCGATTCACATTATGAAGAACGCCTTTCTAACCCAGACGTCGAGATTTTTTTCTATCAATAGTAGTGACTACAAAAAGAATTTGTGATCGTTTTAGAAAAAACAAAATATTCGGAAAAAAAATATTAAATACCATAAATTACCATGTTTTATTAATTAACATGTCGTTACAAAACACACATATTTCCAAACGTCCTCTACAACACAAGTTAATCCCACAACATTACAAAAACGTCGTCTAAGTATGTTATTTTATCGTTTTTTTTACATTTCGTTCTCTATAAACGTTGAACGATTATAGTTTTTTTTATATTAAGTTAGAACCTATCAAAAGACACTGAGATTTTCTGGAGAATATCCATAGCCCGAGAGCAAATATACTATCGCCTACAAAATATCACTTTTACGATAAAAACGGGATGGGAAATGGCGTTCGTAATTTCGGGAACGACAGAAACGATTCTCAGTACGATCGGAAGTATTTCAGCTACTTGTCGCTAGGGGCGACTCAAAACGATAGTTTTGATTTTAGCGAAATTAATCACTTTTATAGGAATTAAAATTCAAGAGCATTTGTAATAGGCCTGAAGGTCGTATCTGCGAGCAGAGATGCAGGAAATAAGCCGAGTCTGTCAAATATTCTCATTCCATATTTCTATAGAATCGCTATATTTTAGCTACTTCTAGGAAATACGATCTACCGTATGTGATTGCTGGGTTTAAATGTTTATTTCATTTGCTCTAGTAAAGTCATTCCAATAAGTCGAGTCGACGTCGAGTCTAAGAAATATTCTCATGACATATTCGTATACAATCGCCATATTTTAGCTACTTCTAGAAAGTACGATTTACCATGTGTGATCGCTAGGTTTAAATTATTATTTAGTATGCTCCCTTAAAACCATCCTAATAAGTCGAATTTAACAAATATTTTCATGCCATATTCGTATACAGAGTGAGTTTTTATTAAGTGACATCCTTTTATTGGGTGAATTAATGGGAACAAATAAACAACTCGTAATATTAAAAACTGGGAAAAAAAAAATTTTTTTGAGAAGAAAAAATATTTTCATTTGGAAAAAAAATGCAAAATGTTAAATTTTTAAAAAATGTATAGAAAGATTTAAGCGCGTTGCGCCATCTCCCGGTAGGTAAAATATCGCAAATATTGTTTAATCGCGATACTTAACCTATTGCTAGATAACACACTTTTATTTATCTTAAAGTCTTTAAAATTTCCCTTAAAAATATTTACAAAAGTTGCCTTTTTGCTCATATTGATTTACCTATATCAAGAATGTCACTAATTATAGGATCATCCTCTATAATCGTTATTTTTCACCTACTCCTAGGAAATTCAGTCTACCGTGAATGATCGAGAGATTTAAGCTATTGATTGGCTTTTTCCAGTGAAGCCAACCTAATAGGTCGAATCTAACATATCTAATATAATGTTGGCCTGTATTCATATAGAATCACCATATATTACCTACTACGAGAAGATTCCAACTACCTATCATCGTGAGTTTAAACGATTGTTTGGCTTGCTTCAGTAAAAGTATCATATCAACAGATTCAGCAAACACGCTTTTAAAATGTCTGTTACAAGTGTAGAGCGAGGGCATCGGGGGCAAAAATGTCGAAGCGACGGAAAGTTTATCGCGATCATCCGGGCGCGATATTTACCATATCGCTGGTGTATTAAATTTTGATGCTTGTAGAACTCAATTAAGCGGAAGTATAATTCCTACAAAATATCCCCTTGGGGGAAATTACAAAGAGCGGTCACCGGCGGCTAAGCAACTTTTTCATTGCCAGTTTGGATGCGCGATTTTCTCTTGTGATATGGCCCACAACCGGTTGAGTTTTCGACAAACTTGCCAAGAATAAAACTTTATTTGCGATTACGTAATAAGCTTTTGAACGTTTTGTAGGGATCATTAAATACCTTAGTAATTATCATCTTTTGTTAGTGTCCACCTGTACGAGTTCATCGGTTTTCCTTCCTTTATGTGTCAATTAACATACCAAAAACATACTCAGATTTACAAGGTGAGTTTTTAAATAGTAACGTCCTTGAAGTGAGTGTATCAGTAAGACCAAAAACAACTTTTGTGGGAAATTTTCGGGGAATTTTTTTTTTTTTTGGTTTCTTGTTTATTGTAAAGTTGAAAAAATTGACTGATAAATAAAAGTTAGACAAGGCTGGAGCGCGCTGAGCCATCTAGAAATAGGTTTAATATAGCGAATAAACTTTATACGCTATACTTTAGCTACTGCTAGATAACGCAACGCGCTTAACCCTTTTTCTACTATTTTTCAAAACATATATTTTTTAAACTTTCACTTTTTTAAAATGTCACTAATTAAAAACACACGCTGTATGTGTAAAGGTTTTGTATCGTGTTAATGTCCCCTTTTTCACAAAGTTGATGTGTATTAATTATATGTATAAACAATACTGATGTGTATTATTTATCTATACAAATCTACTTAATTATTGCGGTATAGATGTAATAATTTGGGTATGATTCGCTGAAAGTCGCGTAGGTCGCCAGGGGAGGACTGGTACGGAATGGTTTATCTGGATACTGCTGGTATACGGTGAGATAATTAACCTCTCTGGAATGATCGCATTGAAATTTGAAATATAAAACATTAAAATCTCATTTTGTAAAACAATTACATAATTATGAATAATTAATAGAAAGTTGGAGAACTGAAAAAAACTCACTTATTCAGCGATATCGGCGTTTTATCTCAAAATACGAAACCCTATCTATAAATATAGGTATGTGAGCGTATGTGAGCGTCATATCAATATGTAATTGATTTATATAATATGTATATTATTTTAGTTTTTATTTTATTTATTTTGGTTTTATTATTATTTTCGTATAAATATATGTATGTGTATGTGTGCATATATGGATATATATTTTATCTATAGATGTATATAAGTATCTATCCATATTTGTATATGCGTAAATATTTGTAGTTTTAAAAATAAGTACTAACTATAGATTAAGTTGACAGTGCACACTTTATATCATCATTAAAAGTCTGCCTTAGAACAGGCCTAGGCCTAGTTAGGCGACTGTGTCAATCATAAAAGTAATGTCGCATCAATTTCTTGCTAACATCTTAATCAAATATGACATTAACTTTTTACTAGATGTGTTACTACTAAATAAATAAATAAATAAATAAATTGTAAACAGATTTGCGTACGGTGTTATATTCTTTACCAAATCTATTAGTTCATTTTATTTATTGTCATACATATATCCGAAGAGAAGCTACATAATATCCGAAGAGAGGCACAGATCCGAGCAATGGCAGCACTCCACTAAGTGCCTCCAGAACACAAACAATTATATTAGGGATTCTAGACTGCGAGAAGCACGACTGAATAATCGTACAATACACAATGTTTCCGTCTTTCTCACACATATCTAACAGGGGGTGGTTGTACTGTGATTTTGGTGTAAATTCAGTTCGTTGAGAGCGCGGTTTGTCGCGCCGCGCTCGTACCCGTTTTGGGACGTTACTGAGCATTAACTACAATACATCGTACCCAATTCGAGACGTTACTGTCTTGAGGTGTTAAGCCTGCTGTCTACAGGAAGCGGGATTTTGAGTTCATTGAAAGGCAACACGCATTGAGTTGTTATCTAGTGGAGGTTACAAATGCATACGGCTACATGTATGGTCACCCCTTAGGTTGTTACTTCAGAAAGTTGATTGGCTGACTCTAATAATAAATTTCTTTGCGAAAATACTGTTGTTCAATATTTATCCAAGTCTACTTAATGACTACGGTGCAGATGTATCAATTCACGCGTGATTCGCTGATGATTGCGAGGTTGCTAGGGGAGGACTGATACTGAGTTGTTTCTGGCTGGGTACTGCTGGTTTACGGGAGGGGATAATTAAACATGCTGTCTACAGGAAGCGGGACTTTGAGTTCGTTTGAAGGCCACACTCATTGAGTTGTATCTGGTGGAGGTGACAATCGCATATGGTTACAGGTATGGCCACGTATCCAATGGCAAAATTTTCATGGTTAATCTAGTTATTATTCGATAGTTTTCAGGTTGAAAGAGTCTTCACAGTTACAATAATTGTCACCAACAATTAGCCGTTTTTATTGGTTCGCTCGTCTTAACAACCACTTTAGATCTGTGAGGTCTTCGCAATGTACAAACCTCAAGGTAAGAAGAAAATTATTCTTGAGAGTAGCACAATGAATTTTTATTTGCTTATGTCAATTTGCCTAATTTAGCAAAATAAATTTAGCTTGATATGAAGTTTTCCTAGAGACTAAAGGAAGAAGCTGGCGACTAGAGGAAGTTTCTGATATCATCTTCAAAATATGCCGTATATAAATTAATATGGGAGCGGTTTGCATCATACAAAATGCTAACCTATACTCCGCGCGAATTGAAATGACCCGTGGGGTCATTAGCGAGTGCGAGTACGCCGTCCGATGGATCTCTCGCTCACACTCATAGCGCTTGTGGCTAGGGGATAGTGAAGTAGATACTATCGCCGCAATTGATTATCGTCTAAGTGCGGTTTAATCAGAATTGATCGATTGCCGAGAAACCAATTAAACTGGAATAACGAAATGATACATTGTGATACAATATAATATTATGTATCTAACAAAATACACAAAAAAATACGAACAAGGTTTTCTTTTTTTCCATGTTAAACCACATTTAATTGTATATTTAATGACGTTAAATTTGTTTGATGTTTTAAACTGAAATAACACAAATAAAAATAGAAGGTTTATTCCGCTTGTACTGGTCCTATTTCATAGCAAAGATCATCATAATGATCATGCGATCACATTAACTTTTATTCAGTGTCGCTCTCGCTATCGTTTTTTTGAGGTTAATTACAAATGGCCGTGCAAAATCTCGTTGCTATTTTTTAATCACATAAATAATAAAAATATAATAATAAATAAATAAAATAAAGGTGTCAGATAATTTCAGAAGAAATTTTAAAATTTTATGCCACTATTTCCGACTTGGCTTTGATTGGGAAGAATATACTTAATTATTTATTGTACGGCTTTTATTATTCTGAGAATTGTTGAATTATTCATTTATTAAAATGATCATTTTCTGGCTTGTCTTTCGTTACACCTTTCGTGCTTATCTAAATATTTTGCTAAATCCACATAGCTAAGCTCCAAATTAATAGCCCATTTTCGTTTTCGCAGGTTGGCTTCTAATGCGACAAAGTGTCACAAGATCCAGTATATGTGGCAGATATATGAAGAAATGATTCTATGTAGCTATGACCTGGATTTAGGATTGCCGACGTCAGGGCGTTATCTTTCCCGGCACGTTTCAACGGTATTACCTATCTATAATGCAATTTCAGAACCATTACATATCGATGACAAGATGCTTCTCTGTTATCTCTCTGTGCGCTCAAAATCATAATGGTCTAGTTTATACATAGCTGGTGGTATACCTAGCTAGCGCACATAGTAACAATGTAATGAATTTAGAATCCGATTCTCTCCGCGTAGGTACAACCTAGCACACTTCGCTCAGCTGCCCTAATTGTTATAAATGATAAATATGAGAAACTCTTTTATTTGTCACATTTACTACCAAAATAATGACGTCCAATTTAATAATTTGTCGGCATCAAAGATAATGTAATAAGGCATAATATCCGGTCGTCCGCAGGCGCTGGGGGCGATTCTTTTTCGGCGGAGACTTCAGTGGTTTGAAATCCCCGCTAATTGTTTTGTTTTGCGTGGAGCGCCTGGGTTCCGCGAAGGGATGGCGCGGGACGTGGAATCGGTGCGGTGGCATTGGTGGCAATTAAGGTGATCATTTAGGATGAAATTAGCTCTTTGAAAGCACGCTGCGGCCAATCTCCTCTTAAAACGGATGAATTTCACGATGGCAGTGGCCATTTCTATAGCGCGGCATTCTGATCTTCTTTATATATTTACGAGCCATAGGTGGAGTTGTGATAGTAAAAAAAGTCGATTTCGATATTTTAGTGAATCTTCATTTGTGATATCCGAAAAATATCACAGAAATCCGAAAAAGTGGTTTTTAAAAATGTGTGTCCGGTATCTGTTGTTCGCGCAGTCACATGGGAGTACACACAGACGAAACTACTGGACCGATTTGGTAAAAAACTGGTAAGTGGGGCAGGGTGTTTTACTGTCATTTTGAAGTTATTGTTTGCGACACAACAATAAAGGTAGCTGCCATAGAAGCTAAAACTAAAATATATTTTATCTAAAAAGTCTGCAATGATTCTAATGTAAATTTGTTTAAAGATATGTTTTATAGATATTAACAGAATGCCCTTACTGACAGTTCCATAAAAACTCTAATTTTCCAAATAAAATATTTATCTACGATTACGTAACGCTATTTACCAATCAATCATATGTAATCTTTTAGCATGGGCTTTCTTAGTTAGATCCCTAAAATATATAAATATCTTTTTAAATAATTTAATCGTGTGGCACTACCCAAGTCCACGATAATGTCAATTTGAATTACCGCTGTAATACAACAGGTAGAGGTCGCGTAAGCGACTTCGGACCCGTAACCAGTCGGGAGGATAGAGGTATCATGAAGGTTAACTCCAGACGGAGATATCCTACCAAAACTTATAGTTAGGGGGCAAGGCTGCCCACTGTGTACCTGTCCCGGTGCCTCGCCGTAAGGAGTTGGTCTCTAACGGGCTGTCATTGAGCTAGACAGTAGATTGTATTTTCTCTAAGTCTTCTACGCTCATCCCACGGCTAAAAGAACGATCACATATCGCTATGCCAGCCTTGGGTGACGGGTTCGCTTATTGTAGCCCACACCGCCCTACTGACATTTCGCTAAAATGCAAATTTTGTTTTGGCTAAAATGTGAAAGCAATTATATGATTACGACTATAAGTAGTGTTACAAAATGAAAACCTTGCACCTTTCTAAATACTTGTAGTTTATTTTATAATAGCCTTTGTAGTTGTAAATAAATTATTAACTATAGCCAAATCATAATAAGGAAATGACGTACAAATAAAAAATATGTAAGTTATCATAATTGGTTAAACATACAGTAATATAATCAAACATAATTAAATTTAAGTATGTACATACTTACCTACATAAATAATATTATTATTTTCTTTGACTAATAAATATTTGCGAATTTGTGACTGTTTTCGTTTTTTGAATCTCGACTATCTTGACCTACGGTCGTTCCACTTAATTTAGGTAATTTTCATCATATGCATCCAATTTATCTACATAGATAAGATAATTGATTACCTGTAATATATACGTATATAAAGGTACATAATATCCTACTAATATTATAAACGCGAAAGTTTGTAAGAATGTATGGATGTTTGTTACTCTTTCACGCAAAAACTACAAAAACGCGAAACTTTACAATAATATAGCTTACACATCAGAATAACACATAGGCTATAATTTATAATGATACTAGATGACCCGGTGAACTTCGTACCACCTAAAATTGAATTGATTGTAACTCTTCATAAGCGTTTATTAATCCTAATCAACCTTCCAAATCCAATTAATTGAAATCTATAATATAGTCGAATCATATATGGTTTGAGTTTTGTTTGGTGATTAAATGAAAGTCGTTTGTAATTAAAATAAATTTAATGTATTTAATTTACATGATGAAATACAAATCCAGTTCACATTCAACACAAAACATTCTGGTAAACTATGTTCTTCGTTTTGTTTTCCGGCGCGTAAATAAACAAAAATGATGGCTTTCCGACCGATTGTTTGGCGAACACGGGACATACAGTTGTCTATGCGCGAAATACGGAAATTCCAAGTTAATTCCGCAAACTTCCAACACGCGTGATTTGTCATCGCGAAGGCCAGACGCACAGGGAATTTCAGCCTTTTGAAATCGAATGGCAAATCCGTTGATTGATGTTGATTATCGAGGTTGATTGATGTTACGCAGCATGATGATGACTTAGCCTAATTTCTATTGCAAATATTAGTCCGTGTGAACGAGACAGGGCAATACGCTAGAGCAGAGTGTGAGATGACCAGTTCTCACTTGCAAATGTTACTGTGGCTATATATTAATCCGAAAAATTAAAAGACTTTTCCGTGGTCGTTGGATTTACAAAGTAATTCGGAGAAAAACAGTCGAATCAAAACGTTTCTTACGAACGCTACTTGAACGATGAGAGATATATGATTGAGTTCTAGAGAAAAGTTGTAGAGCTTAGTAATGCCTACAAAAAAGTAACGGAAATCATATGTCTAAATTTTGTATTTAAGTCACAAAAAGTAGTTTTTTTATATTTTAAAGATAATTTAAAGGTCATGTTTATTGGTCATATTATCAACAATTAGGAATTCATATCAAAATAAGTAAGTTTATCGTCTCAAGTGACAAAAGACTTTTCCCTTTTACTGCATATACTTTCCCTTTTACTGCATAAATGGTTAAAGAGATAAGACACTCACAAATAAGACACTCACAAGAAGACACTAACAAATAACGGCAATATATTCAAATTGGCATGCAAATACATACATACATATGCAGTAAAAATATAACCCTTCTTTTGGCAGTCAGGAAATAAATCATAGCACTCAGTACTAACCGAACCACACTCATAATTTCATCACAAGTAAAAATTTTTACCGCCCAACGAAGTGGGCACGGGTCAGCTAGTATAATATATTAGTAAGAAATTGGGAAATTTATGTGTCTATTACTGAAGTAATGTTTCTATAGTATGTGTTGTTCCAATATTATAAAGATTGCTTCTGCCATGCCAGAAGCAATCTTGAACACGGCTCGGTTGAATTGGTCAATTCCAAAGATTATGATGATACATCTTGCGGTGTCAACTACAACGGGCGAGCCCGTCACCACAGGACGTTTTAACGATTAGTCGTTCTGTCGCCCTGCAGTGAACGTAGAAGACTTTGGACAGTACATTCTACGTCCAGCTACGTCACAACCCGTGAGAGTCCAACGCCTTACCGCGAGTGAGCCAGGAATAAACCCGGCGGGCTCGAGATACTCGCGCCCTCACTTCCAATTGTGACCAGATTTCTCCGGTCTCTCGATTGGTTCCGAGTTCGAGGTCGCTTGCGCGGTCCTCTCCCTTACGAAGCGGTGAAACGGAGTGCACCGAATCTGTCGCGGACCAAGGCGTCCTTTGCCCGACTCTGAACCGGGATCGGATGGCCAATGGTCATTTCAAGAGCAGTCGCCGTAAGGTAGACAGCTGCCCCCGCTCTATAGGAAACAATACAGTTCCCAGACTCCCCCGATTGTTAGTCGGAGAGCACAATCGATTGGCTTGCGCCGCTCGGTGCGCAGACCGTCCAGGAGCGCCAGAGGATTGTTCCCGGGGGAGACTGGTTGACCCAGTGTCCTACCCAGGCTCGCACCCCATGCGTGGAGGCCATCGGATGGGTGTTGACCCGTGAGTGTGACCGACCCTGAAACAGAATGGGTCTTCGTGGCCAACTCAGCAAGGGCCCATTAGCTCCCATTTGATACATGATGATACAGTATAATTTTCTAGAGCTTTTTAACCACGTGTAGATATCAATAGGTGCTAAATAGTCATTATCGGCCGTCACTCATGATGGTCGAGCTAATCCCAAAGACGCCAGTTTAAAGTTCGTCAACTACACAGTAATTTATCACAACCTTTCTATCTGTATCTACGGCTCACAAAGTGTATGTTTTCGAAGGGGAGTAAATGGGTGGTAAGGTAAACGCTCACATGTGGCATGACAGCCGTCTCAAACCTACCGCAGCCGGTCGTTAGTCTTCTATTCGCCGCTCACCCCCCAGAATTGTAATAGTATTATGATATGCCCGACTCCGGTAGGTGAATTCTATGGCAGCTCCGTTTGTATTTAATTTTATTTTATATAGGCCGTTGGGCCGCGTAGTGTTCCACAGTTTACTTTCTTTTGATTTTCAATATAAGAGGTCGTTCCAAATTTCAGTACAATAAGCAATTATTTTTATTACTTTGAAAAGTATGTGCCCAGAACTACATTTTTTATGTAATGAGTCTTGTGCAATCGTTGCGTCGTTTATATGTTTACGCAACGAGCGAGAATCTACAATGAGTTTAAAGGTTCTTAATTAAAATATTGAAGTTAAAGATCTCGATGTTGGAATTCATAGGCTTCAAATTCAAATTCAAATTCTTTATGCTCTCAAAAATAATAATTACAGATATAAATTAATTAAACCTAACCTAAAAGAACCGGACGACACGCCCGCAATAAGGTAGGCTCTGAACCGTTTACTTGAATAAATCCAAATGATAGAATAATCTAATAAATTGAAGATAGTCAATAAATCAATAGAAATATTTAAACATTTCGTCAATAAAAGAGGTATACAGGATGAGTTTTTAATTAGTGACATCCTTGTCATCCTGGTCAATGAGTACGACGAAATAGGCAACGTTTGATAAACAAAAATAAAATTAAAAAAAGTTTTTTTTTACAAATTTGTAAATCCTATTTATTGGAGAAAAAATTGAGAAGCATAGAGCGCGCTACGCCATCTAGCGATAGGTAAAATACCACTAATAAACAATATTAGCGATACCTACCACAAAAATAGAGCATCATGCTCATAGCTTTTATTATACATGTGTATGTATGTATGTACGTATGTATGTATGTACGTATGTACGTATGTACGTATGTACGTATGTACGTATGTACGTATGTACGTATGTCTGTATGTGTGTATGTGTGTATGTATGTATGTATGTGTGTATGCATGTATGTATGCATGCATGCATGCATTCATGTATGTATGTATGTATGTATGTATGAATGTATGTATGTATGTATGTATGTTTATATGTATGTATGTATGTATGTATGTACGTATGTACGTACGTATGTACGTACGTATGTACGTACCTACGTACGTATGTGCGTACGTACGTACGTATGTACGTACGTTCGTACGTACGTATTATATAATTTTGTTTGTTTTTTCTAAATAATAGTATTAAAAGTTGCTTAGTTCGTCGTACTGATTCACCCATTAAAAGGATATCACTAAATAAAAACTCACCCTATACATTTTCATTATCCTTTTTTGTTTGATTACAAGCCTAGCAAGTCTGCAGAGAGTATTAATATTAATAATATTTAGTTACATAACAAAATATCCCATCAGCATGGAATATAATTTCTATCACGTCAATCCTCATTATATTGGGAAAAATAGAGAAGACGCTTGATTCAGGAGTGGCGCGTCGATAAATTAATCCTAAATAGTAAGTGGAGGTGCGAACTTTCCCCATTAGCACTTAACACCTCGGCTCTTGCCAGCTTTGCCGTAATCCTGAGAATTAGAGTAGACGCACTACTCCCCCGGCCCGACTTGTTTCCTTCGGTAATAGTTTCAGACGAAATTTACCTCCATAATATTTATTCACTAAGAGTTGCTTTCGTTCAGCCTAATTTTAACATATTATTTTGATACTTTGTGAGTTTTCATTGTATAATAGCGTCTTTACTCGTTTTTAAACTTTGCAATTAGTTGATTGATTAACCCCTTCAGTAAACATTAAATAAAAATGGAAATAATAAGACATTTTTTTAAGAATGTATTTTATCTACTGAACATATTTATCCTTCATAAAAGCCACTTCAGGCCCAAAATGGGATAGAAAGTTGATATTATGGTGCATATTGTGGGCTTAGAAATAAATGAAATGCATTAAAAAATATTCACTTAATTCATCATAATTAATATTTATGCCTTATGTTAATATAGAAATAATTAAACAACAAAAATAATTAAAAAACATTAAA
>OX155952.1:23514416-23649416 GCA_944548615.1 Micropterix aruncella | reverse complement strand
TATAGATATATTAGATATCTATATATAGATATATTATATAGATATATTATATAGATATATATATATAGAGATCTATATATAGATATATTAGATAGATTATATATTACATAATCTGATAGACAAGCTTTAGATTTGAAACACATTTTTTTTTGTATTTCTCAGTAACTTATAGTATTACTTATAGGATTATTATTATTATTGTATTTTTTTATTTCAGGAATTGTGTTAAGTTGTCGCGGACAACATGCCATGCTTTAGTCATCCGTGTATCTTTTTACACTATTGCTGCTGCTGCTGATGTATATTTTACAGACATGCATTGATTATACTACATATATATGCCTATAAAATCGTCCCAATTATTTAGAACATGCGATTATCTCATCGCTGCCATCAATAAAATTGCTAATCGCGAAGCAATTGAGCCTTAGCGAGTTCATCCAGGCGGCAGCTTAAGTATCGTCGTGTAGAGCGGCTGCATGAAGCACAGGGAAGAGAAATCAGCGGGCGAACCCCGCTTCCTTACTACAAGATTTTGACAGATTATCCCATAATACAGTCGGATCACAGATTCGAAGTCACTTGCGTGGCTTCTAACTGATGTTAGAGGTAATTTAGTTCGAATATATCGCGGACTGTGGCGCCATTTGCCTGTCAAAATCACACGGGATCGGGTGGCCGTCGTTTAAGAGTTGCTGACATCAGGTCAACAACCACCCCCGATGCTTAATATGAGATCATGATGTATACATAATATCATTCCCAGGCCCACAGGTTATTCGTCGAAGTGCACAGTCGATTGGCTGACGCCACACGATACGCAAAACCACCCAGCAGCGCCGGAAGGTCATCCTACAGAGGATCTGACTAAGTGTCTACAATATTGTCGCGACAGGGAAACAAAGTCCATTCCAGGTTCGACCACTCTTCGAGAAGGCTACGGGATGGAAGTTGAACATTAATTTGAGCCGACCAAAGATAACAAGCGGGTCTTAGTGGCCCACATGCACAATAATTATTAACAGCCGAATTAGCACAGGAGACATTAAAATCAGAAGCAGTCAGTAGAATCGGTTGCGCCAGGACACGCACATCTCTCCAATAGGGGCAGCTGTTCCGGCGACTCGGTAATTCTACAGAATTCACCCGACCACACTAATACTTGCGTACGCCAGTACTACCCGCACGACTGTTCGCGTCCAGCCTTTGAATGAAACAGATGACAATTTGATTGGCTCGACAACGCTATCTTTAAAGCGGACATAGTCGATAATAAGTGTCCGTATGTCGGCGGCGAAAGCAAACAACGCCGATTGTTTAGTTATTGTATGTATATAGGGGGCTAATGGGCCCTGTTGCAGTTGTCCACGAAGGCCCAGGGTCGGTCATACTCACGGGGCAACACCCATCCGGCGGCCTCCACGTAGAAGTGGAGCCAGGGTAGGATTCTGGCCTTCGGGCCAGTTTCCCCTAGGAGTCAACCTTCGGGCGCTTCTGGACGGTTTGCGCACCGTGCGGCGTAAGCCAATCGATTGTACAGCCGGGGGAGTCTGGAAACAGTACTGTCTCCTATAGAGCGGGGGTTGTTGTTTACCTTACAGATTGTTGTTTACAGAGAGGACCGCGAAAGCGACCTCGGACCCGTAACCAGTCGGGAGACGGAGTAATCTGGTTGAAACTGGAAGTAAGGGTGCGAGTGTCGGCCCGCTGTATTATTAACCTGATTATCTGGCAGTAAGGCGTTGGCTTGGGCATATGTTGTAATTAGACGGTGGACTGTTTTGTCCTAAGTCTTCTGCGCTCACCTCACTTGAGACAGAACGATCTAATATCCTTAAAACTTCCTGAGGTAACTGGTTCGCCCGTATTTGTCAACTCGGTTGTATTTAGCAACTCTAGTTGTATGTGTATAGATTACGATATATTCGTTTTTGATTACGTGGTTGCCGCTTAGTTCGAGAGTGTATTCTTTTGATGTGATCATTCGATCCGACCGGAAATCGGTCGACTACTCTGTTTCATTGTATGCGTGCGCACAGTAGCCGAGAGCCGCGTGGCGTTTCTTCCGCAACAGTAAGCACAATATTATCATCGGCGAGCCATTAGAGGGCGTAATGGCCGCCGGGGCCGATATTGTGATCGTCTCGCCCAATAAATCTCGCAGCGCGACGACGCTAAATTAAAACTCAAAGATTACAGACGCGGTAATTTGGCCCGCGGAGATATTTCACTCTTTATCTGACGACATTTAACAGCGAGGGCTTCGGATAATTCGGTTATTACGAACCGTGACCGCGGATTATGCGTCTTTTGTTGGAAATTATCGTCTCTCCTTTATCGTAGCGGAGCAACGGATTTTAAAGAGGTTTCAGTCGTCGTGGGGATTTAATATAAGAATTGAAGAGTTAGTGGAATAGGATCGTAACTGGTATCTCTTCAATCTGATTTTCGTCCTATCTCTCCTGAAAGAAAATAGGTTTTTTTTGAAGATACATTGTGTTTTTTTCATAGTATATTCATAGCTGACCTAAACTACTGCTTACGTATCTACATATATTTCAAAGCTGCCATGATTCCTAATTTGAATACCTTCAAATTCTTGGCAGACCATTACTCTGCATCCTACGCTGGTTACGCTAATGTAAAATTACTCTAACTTCTCGTTTGTCACCAAAACCCTATCGTCCCGTCTGAAATCCTGGTTTTCCTTATCCATACTAGCTCACCTCTCGACCCTCTTTAGGGCAGAACAAAATTTTGGGCTAGCCTTAAAACTGCCCTTTTGGTTCTACGCCAACTCCAGAATAACCAAAAATTCGATTTTGTCCAATTCCAAGGATCCGGCAATATCGAAGCACGTAAGAAGTGGCCGCAGTGAGTTAAGTGGTCTATAAGACCGCGTAGACTTCCACAAAAAGTTCCTTGCTAGATTCAGCCAGAATGACACTGGTGCGATGTGGCGACAAACATGAGCGATGTGGACTTGAAGAAGTCTCTCTTGCAAGAAGATTACGACAGCAACAGTATAGCTCCTGCTATTAGCCTTCAATGTCTAAAAATAAATAAATAAATAAATAAATAAACAACAATTGGAGACTTTGCATTCCGCCTCCAATGCACTGAAAGGTAATGCTCTATGACTGGACGTCAGAGATGCCTAAATTTTATTTAAATGCCTTTCAGCATACACTCCCAGACCCTAGTAACCTCGCTCGTTAAAGCTATTTTGAGGATAGTTGATGTCCCCTTTGTAGTAAAACCCCTTGTACAACTTGAGCTGTAAACTACAAAAGGGTGAAGTCATCACCCCAGGAAGTTTTAACGAAATATGATTGTGCTGTCTCCGATGAGCGCAGAAGACTTAGGACAAAACAGTCCACGGTCAAGCTCCGCCACATGCCCTTAAGAAGCCAACGCATTATCCGCGAGATAGCCAGGTATGTTACCAAGCGGGCTGACACTAGCGCCCTTACTTCCAGTTGCGACCAGATTACTCCGGTCTCCCGACTGGTTACGAGTTCGAGGTCGCTTGCGCGGTCCTCTCCCTTACGTAGCGGTAAAACGTTGTCAACCGAATCTATCGCGGACCACGGCATCTATTGTCATGATTGGTTTAATGCGAACAAGATGTCTCTAAATATGTCTAAAAATGTTATTTTAAATTTTAATAGCAAGACATCATCTATAAAAGTTAACTACCCGGTTGAACTTGCGGAATCAGTTAAATTCCTCGGACTACATCTGGATGCAAAGATGTCATGGAATCTACATATAGAGCATGTTAAGTCAAAACTTTCGTCAGCCTGCTATGCTCTATTACGCATCAGAAATTGTTTGGAGAGAACTGAAGTAATATCGGCCTATTACGCGCTAGTTGAGTCACACCTGCGCTATGGTATTCTTTTATGGGGTAATGCAGCACACATCAACAGTGTATTCACTCTCCAGAAAAGAGCCATACGTGCGATAGTAGGTATTGGTCCACGGCAGTCATGTCGTGAACACTTCCAAAAACTAGGGATATTGACCGTATATGCGATTTTTGCTCAAGAAGCTCTTTGCGAATTCTATTGCAATAAGAGCTCGGCCATATCCCACGAGGAAGTACATCGGCATGACACCAGGAATAAAACCCTGTATCTCCAACCGTTCGTAGCACGTACTGTCAAGTTCCAGGCGACTAGTCGATACTTAGGCCTCAAACTTTTCAATAAATTGCCCGAAAGATTAAAAGCAATTAAAAACATCGATATTTTCAAGAGATCCATCCGAGTCTATCTGCTTAAAATCAACATGTATGCCCATAACGACTTCTTAAAATATTTTGAAAATACATAGCATCCTATCTACCCATTTAATCTAATACATATTATTTACCGTTAATTGTTTTGTTGTAAACTGTTATCATATAGTCTATGTTTTTGTAAATTGGTAAGTTTAAAGCTATATATTGTATATCATCTCTTGTCTAAATTGAGTAACTAGTTAAAGATTAATTACTGTCATTCCTACACAATTGTATGGTTGTATTGGAAATAAATACCTTTTACCTTTTACTTTTATTACCCGGCTGTTCACTCGGAATCGGGTAGCCGATGGTCGTTTCAAGAGCAGTCGCCGTAAGGTCAGCAACCACCCCCGCTCTGTAGGAAACAACTTGGGTTGTCGACTACAACGGGCGAGCCCATCACCTCAGGAAGTTTTAACGATTAGTCGTTCTATCTCCCTGGAGTGCACGTAGAAGACTTGGGACAAAAACAGTCTACCATCTAGCTACGTCACAAGCCCGTAAGAGGCCAACGCCTTAACCACGAGATAGCCAGGCATGTTATCTGACGGGCCGACACTCGCGCCCTGTCTTCCAAGTTTGATCAGATTACGTCGGTCTCTCGATTGGTTCCGAGTTCGAGGTCGCTTGCGCGGTCCTCTCCCTTACGAAGCGGTGAAACGGTGTATACCGAATCTATCGCGGACCACAGCGTCCTTTGCCCGGCTGGTCACCCAGGATCGGATGGCCGATGGTCGTTTCAAGAGCAGTCGCCGTAAGGTCCGCAACCACTCCCGGTCTATAGGAAACAGTACTGCTTCCAGACTCCCCCGACTGTTAGTCAGAGTGCACAGTCGATTGGCTTACACCGCACGGTGCGCAGACCGTCCAGGAGCGCCAGAAGTTTGATTCCCAGGGGAACTGACCAAGGCCAGAGACCTACCCAGGCTCGCACTGCATGCGTGGAGGCCGTCGGATGGGTGTTGACCCGTGAGTGTGACCAACCCTGAACAGAATGGGTCTTCGTGGCCAACTCAGCTAGGGCTCATCAGCTCCCCCTTGCACAGATAGACGTATTCTTGCTGCCTGCAAGGTGGCTAAGATCAAGGTCGGTACGCTTACCGCCACTACAAAGTCCTTGCTGTTATTCGCGAGGTAATTAGCATCTCAGTGGCACGTGCCAACAAGGGTCTAACAGTACCCTTCAAACTCCTTAGTTCCGCCAAATACATTTTGTGCGGAACGTCTCTAAAAGCAAAAAACATTCCACTACAAAACCTTTCTCAATAATCGAGAAAGCTTCAGATTGGATTCTGTCGATTCGGTTGCTAAGCAGTATAAATTCCCTGAAAGTCTCGGATGCACAACCGCCCGTCCAGATATAACTCTTTAACTCTCTATCTCGGAAGATTGCCCTTATTTTAGAATTAACTGTTCCATGGGAATTAAATATCGCAAAAGGCCACAAGTACAATCTAAATAAATACCATGATCTCGCAAATATTATCACCCGGAATGACTTCACTGTTCACCTTCATGCGGTGGAAGTTAGCGCTCCTTGCCCGCCAGCCAAATCTCTGTTTCACCTCTTTAAATATCTTGGTTTCTCCAGAAAAATAATCAACACCTTCCTAGAAAAAATAATTAAAACCGCGATTGTCGAGTCTCAAATTCTTTGACTTCGAAAGGCGAATGAATGGGTGGTAAGGTCGCTCACATGTGTCAAGACAGATGTCCTAAACCTAACACAGCCGGTCGTTAGGTTATATAAATAAATGAATAACATCCAAGTAATGCGTGCGTAAAATTTATTTTTTTTGTTATATTAGTTAGTAGTATTATTATATTAGTTATTACATATATTAGTATATATATTTTATTATATTAGTTATATTTTATTGCTACATTTTATATAATATATTTTTATAATATATTATATATAACTTGCCTTGTAAACCTTACTTTTTTATAGAGTATAAAATATTAAATAAATAACAACGTAGCTACCATCAATATCATTAGGTCCGCCACGGATTTCTTATCGCTAATTGATTAAATACACGGGTGGAATCGCCGTATAAAACATGTAATGGGAAACTAATATTTTAACTGTTGTTATTGTGACAAACCGCACTAAACAGATTCAGAAGTGTCCACATTTGGCCAGACGCTGGATTCTTATTGGCGGTTCTCGATTTGGCCAATAAGAATCCCAAACGACTTTGCTCTCACTGTCATAGTAAACCAAGTCTATCTTAAGTAATCAACGCTATCGATGTATCGCCCGCTTGGATCCGAGATATAATTTCCTGTTGTGGCGCGTCCCTTAATTTCCTGTCAATTTCGCCGTCCTCCGAGGAGAGGTTCTTTTTTAAGAGCGAGCAGGTGATAAAACCAAAAACGACCCGTCCCTTCGCCTCCTCCGTTATGAAACTGCAACACGCGGATCAGCACTAAAACGTATCCTGCCCGGGCGCGACGAAATTTGTATGCGTTACGATTACCACAAAAAACCCTCACCGAAAATCCCTAGGAACATCTGCGAAGTAAAGAGTTGCAAACCTTAATGCGTTTGTCTTCAATTATATATGCCGCCTTCTAGCATAATCAAGTTGATAACACCGTTAGGAGTAAAATGGACTGAAATGAACCCCGCATATTTCTGATCTTTCAAATAGGATTTACAGTCAAACTAACTGAAATAACAGTATTTCGGGAAATTTGTGCGATTTCCCCCTTTCCACTTTCTAAGCTAGGAACATATTATGTAGTAAAAATCTGCGCTTGCACTCAAGCATAGCGCACGGCAAGAAGGTAAAAATCGGCGATCAGCGTTGGTATTCTTTTAAAAATTATTTGTTATTCATTTCCCGGCCTACCAGGAGGGAAAGTATTTTGAACGCACATATTTTTTCGAAATTAAGATTGAAATATCGATGTTGAGCTTGAGACGATTAACCCCTCCTATCGCGGGGTAAAAATTTAGTCGTCACTTCTGCCCGGGACAGTTTTGCGCGTGAAGTCGACGGCCTTGAGAAAAACGACCATAACTTTTAAACTACTATACGGATCGTAAAAAGAATAACTGTAAAATGATCGCATTGAAATTTGAAATTTATAATATTATAACCTTATCTCGTCAAACAATTAAGATAATAATGAATAAATATTTAAAAAGTTGGTATTTTACGCAGCGCGGAGCGCCCTAACCAATATTGGTTAGATACAATTTTAGCATTTGTAAGCGTCTAACCAAAAATGGTTAACTCAAATAGGAAGGGTTAAGACCATTCCCTGATTGAAGTCTATCTGTGTGGCTGTCTGTGTGTATGTGTTCCTTCGCGATAGCGCCCAATGTTTAATATTTTTCTGTATGTTTTTATGTTTTTATGTTAGTAGTTGCTAATTCGCCTTTATAAGAATTTTGTATTTTTTTAATTAAAAAAAAATTATAAAGGCGAATTGGCAACTAGCTTTTTAGCTATAATTTGCAGCATTCAAAGAATAAATTCAATTTATTTATTTCTGATTACCTCAGAATCACTTATTTTGTATTCCTCATTTATTACCTATGGTCTTCAAATATAAATTATTTCATCACATACACCGCACAAAATTCAAAATAGAGATAGAAAAATAAACAGAAGGTAGGCATAGCTGCCATAGAATATTGATTGAAATACTGTTGCATGATGCCTACGATATGTAGGGCCTACTCTTCCACAAAATTGGGTGCATGCTTGTGAGCATTCATCTCAGATAAAGCTTTGTTTAGGTAACTAGATTTTGACTACCATGAGGCTGCGCTACCGTAGAAAATCACCGACGGCTAAAAATGCAACGGAGCAAGAATTTGGCCGATTTGCTTAACCTTTGGTAAGGAATTATGCTTCAAATATTACTAACATCCCTTCTGAATTCAAAAAACCATTCTTATTCTGGAGAACGACAAAGATGCGCATCGCGGACGGATAGACGATTTGTTTTACACATAAAGCTGTGCACAGTTCCCTCCAATAAGCGCCACAATACACAAAGAGATAAAACGTGGCGCCTAGGAACAAAGGCAGTCAGGATATTCGAATCGGTCCCTACTGTCAGAGGGGGTCCGCTTGAGGTACCGGCGTGAGTCGAATGTTCCATAAATGGAGCGTCGCATCGGGTCGTACAGTGAGCCGTCTGGGACCAACCAGCCAAATTTGAAAATAGATAGACACTCTTGACAAAATGTTGTTAATTATCCACCATACCTAGATAGACTACGGCAAATTTATCTGTCCGGACAGGAATTAATTGAAATTTCACACACGCGGTATTGCCAAGCGCGAATTAATGGAGTCAAATATATTTATCAAATCAATTTTACGTACGAGCATCGCGGCAAACACGTCGACGTCCTCGACAGTCTTAATGAAATCATCAGCCGAAAAACACACTGCACATCTCCGGAGACCGCCATTGTCGCGCACCGCTAACGGTGTTCATCGATTCTCTACAATAGATCACAGAGTTGCTATTAAGGGGATCCTAATCACCTCCACGGTGGTTTCGTAACATCGTTATGGAAACGGCAAAGACTCTTTGATTACATTTCAGGGATTATAATTCGCCGACTATATCAGGATTTGGGCATACTGTGCTTAGCTGCGAGCCATCGGGCTAACGCTGCGACCCGTAACAAAAGTTATCGCATCGGCAACTGTTGCCGTTGCCTCCCGTCACCGCCGCCGCAGCTTTAACAACGCGGGACTTCATAAGTGTAAGTCAGCGATGCTTTACTATACTCAATATTTACGATACCCGTAAAGCTTGTCAAATCAAACACTTAAAAGAGTTCGTCGCGCGCTGCTCCCTGTTCTCGCTACAGCAAAATTTATATTAATATCAAGAGTACGAGCGCACTAGTGGCGGCAAGCTTTAAGCGTGTATATATTTTTAGATCAGAAATCACCCGGCTCATGAAGCTCTTACGAACACTCCTAATTGCTAATTCTCATACAAAACAACTACCGAAATATCTTATGAACGACATGAAGGAATCGAACAAGAATTTAAAAGATGTTATATAATTACATTCTACAGAAACACCTTCAATCTCACATCGTGAACAGTTTATCATATTGAAATTATTGCTTTTCAAAATACAAAAAAAATATATAAATTAAATATATATATATAACACAATAAATCGAATGGTTTCCCTGATTCGTAAAGCATCGATAGTGATGCCAATAAATACATTAAATGTATCGATATAATGCAGAATCCACATATTTTCCCTACTGGTATAAGAGACCAACGTCCAGCGGAAGAAACGGGCGCGAAAATAGACTCGACGACTGAGGTTGCGACATAGGAGCCTAGGAGCGTAATGTTATCATGGAGCTTGTGCCACAATGTCAGTTTATTTTGTGGCTGCTTTGCTCGTGGTTCAGATCCCGTCTAGAAGTCTCCTCGGACAGGTGAATTAATTTAAATAATTCCATTTGACAAGCTTAAATCTGGCAGAATACCGACGGGTCTGGTATATAGTTTGTTGATTGCCATCTTATGATGACTGTTCATTTGTTAGTACTGCCATCGTGTTACACTTATGACAATAATATACGTGAACCAAACAACAATCTACTGATCCAGTTCCGCTAAAGCCCAGTCCAGGCCCTTAAACAGTGGGGGCACTGATAAGCCAGCGGGGCTCACTTGTTTACCATTTTCGGATGAATTTCTCCTTTTACTTGAACGGTCGCCGTGAAAAGTCGCTTACATGAGCCTCTATCTATTCTAAACGTGGTTTGTTGTGGACCTCTAACGCCTTTGCCTACATCACCATAATCGTGCGGTTAACAGGTCATTTCTAAATATAGGTAACATTTAAAGGCTGAATTATTATAATAAACAACCAATAATATGGATCCACAAAATGCAGTTCCGCCGCAGACGCACAGGTCATGCTGGCTTAGTGTACATTTAGCGCTTAGGAGGATCAAAGAATGTAATCGGCGTTTTCTGTGATCCCCGAAAGCATTAAATAGCGTATATAATATGAAACTCATTTCCTAAAATTGAAACAATACGAAATAAAAGGTAAGGCTCTAGATTTGTTTAAGAAGACTAGCACTGTTAGCCACCGTTTTTTACTCTATTAGAGTCATTACCATTCAGTGACGACTTGATATTTCGGGAATTAAAAATCTGATTTGAATCTATAAATCCTTGAAGAGTTACATAACAAATCAGTTTTTGAACGTTTTCTTTTATTTACTACGAAAATAAATAAAAACCTAAGTCTATTTTCATCTTTAGACCGATGTGATTCAGAAATGAGACGTCATTTTTTAAGCCACGAGATGGAGAGACACTTTGAAAGTAAACGTAAACGGGCCACTCGGCGTAAACGGGCCACTAGTACAGCCACCGGGGTTGTCGGGTGCGAGCGAGTAGCGTAGCGAGTGGCGAGTGCGAGCGAGTAGCGTAGAAGGTAGCGAGTGGCAGCCAACGGCCACGCGTGTGCCGCGAGTCCATACAAAATACATCATCTGCTTTGCTGCGTCGCTGGCCATCAGTGTCTGTGGCTGGTGGCTCGTTTGCGCTGAGCCCCAAGTCGTACTTAGGAAATAAGACTTTAAAGGTAATTACAAATGGTGTAAAGCTATTGGAATCGCTTGTAAAAATGGTGTTCTAGAGGGATCAATTTTAGGACCGTTTTATTCTGAATATATTGTAAAGATCTGGACACCTTTACCTAAAGTATCTCAGAGAAATTTAAAATAATGTATTGACTTATAGTGGTATTTGTTCTCAATTGATGTAGCATATCGCCTTGACTAGTGATACGCCTACAGCCGAGTATTTTCGATCGTCCTCGACCGGATTCAATTTAGTTCGGAGCCGGCGGTCTATGATGGGCGATCACCCTGCTATTGTGCCGTAGACAACCGATCGATAAGGTACGTAGTTCCCCATCGAAATGCGATCTTGCGTATGGAACCCTAATCGGCGCTTACTTGGCCCATTTTAGAACTCGGCACCTGCTCACTAAACTCTATCTTGTCTTGTCAGTCTTGGTACTACTCGATTTTAGTTGCTCGCATAAGCACGCAACGAAAGTGTAGAAGATAGCTTCTACAGCCAATCTTCTACATCGCGCGCTATGTAAAAGATAGCTACCTCTTGTTAGTCCCTAGAATTCCACCCTCTGGAGTATTAAAAAATTGTAGATATCCAGTTTTGGCCAACTGTTTTTCACCTCTCTAAAAACAAATGTAGATTTATCTAGAAAAGTGGTAAAGTAGTTAATAATAAAAATAGAATAAAGTATAATTTATTATTATATATTATTATTATTATTTATTCCTTAGCTGGCGATTGGGCAGGTGGTCGCCCTCGCAGCCAATACGCTGCTGTCGGTGCCGCTGGATCTCGTACTCCATTCACGATTCGCTTCCATTCTTGATGATTTTTTGCCACGTCTCGGGCATTGGTATTCGAAGTATTATTAGTATAATTTAAAGTATAATTTAACATGGGTATTCGAAGCCGATACTTCTGATCGACTTCGAGACAACCGGCGTTCCTTCTGCTTTAGATACTTGTCTAAACCAAAAAATCCAAATAACCTAACTGAACTATATGTAGAGTTTCTGTATATGCAATTTAGCACATTTCTTTTTTTAATATTTTATTTACTCTTGATATTGTATCTAGACTATGACGCTGCCGTGTATGTATATAATGGAAGTACGCTGTACGTTCTTAGAAATTTCGCCGATTTTAAAGTGAATGGTATGCATCACGACTACCAAAGAATGCTACGTTCGGTGAAACAATGCTCTATCCAAGTCGGAGAGCTTATGTCGCCTGTCCAGCAGTCTACAACAAACTTAGTGATCACATTCGACAGGCGCAATCAGTATTATGTAGAACCGCCTTAAGAAATATCTCACAGGCGTTTTACTCACTGGAGGAATATTACCCGTGTGAGGAATAAAATGCTCGATGACTAAGCCTCTTTCTTGTAATGTGTAAATTATCTCTTTTACATTTTTTTGTATCTTCTCGCGTTTATCTTTTTATTCTTATTTTAGTTTTCTTTGCATATTCAAATATTTTTTAACGTCCCAATATGATAGAAAATTATATGCTTAACTTTATGTATGACATAACATATACTATTACATTATACCAATAAAATAAACCTAAATCTGAATATATATGCCATTTTGCTAATTCTTTAACGTTTCTTTAATAATTATTATTTAACATTAAATTCGATTAATTATGTAAATAACATGCTAATTATATTCGTATATGTTGTTTGTAATCTATTGTTCCATTAAACATGAAATAAAAAACCTAAAAATTATAATAAATAATTATTTATTTCCAAAGTGACTTTAATCATTTTATTTGGGAACTGCTATACATTTGAATACCTAAATAAGAAACATTTATTAAAATCCTGGTTATTAGGGCCATTCTCGGCGTAGTTCGCGAGGTCGTATTTTTTTAAAGCGTCTGGATCTGGAACGAATAGACTGTGAAAACAAAATGACACAAATATCTTCATTCTAGAAAATCATTATGAAATTTAGTAATACATTCTAATTTTAAATGATAAGGATCAAGATCGCTTGACAATCGCGACCTTATTTAGGAAGGATTCACTAAGTACACACAAACCCCATGCCTACTTTTCTGAGATGTTTAGCATCTCAGAAAAGAAACTAAAGCTGTTAGTTGGACCTTTACTAAACTGTAAGCTTAGATAACTAAAACGGTCGTAATAATCATAATGTGCCGGTGTCACGTAAGGAAAACCCTTTGTAATAGGTATATCGGAGATGGAGCCTCCACTGGGTCACTGGCCATATAACCTAATGTGCGCTGGTACACATTTTATAGCTCTATCACGCATCGTGCAGGCGAAGGGATCGATATGCCGCAAGATTCCTTAAAACCCGTTCTCCTGTATAGAGCCGAGACCTGGTCTTCCAGGACCTGGAAGCTGATCCTAACTAATAACAGTTTATTAATCTAGGCGCAGCCCCGATCCGATAATTTGTATATTTTAAATAAATAGCAATGTAAACAAAACACATGATACATTGTTAAATTTATAATAAGCTATTTAATAAATATACTATATACTATATTTAATAAATATATTATAATAATTGACTTCCTACTGTAGGTAAGTCAAATTTAATAGTTACATAATTTTAATTCATTACAAAATTAGTCTGATTAACCAGGCATCTTTGTCATTTAGAAAATCATTCTAATTCGAATTCTAACTCAAATCGATTTATTAGTGGAAAAATTATAGCGATACTATATATACACAGCGAACATATTTCTTGATTAGGTAAAACTCAATTGCACCAAATCGTCCATGCTACCTTCGTTGACCGAGTTTAAACCCGTCCTAAATCATCGATTTTACCGGCCAATAGTAGAGTTATTTATATATCTGCTGAGTGCTGCTCAGAATATTACATTCGCTGACATGTGCCCATCGCCATTTACGAGAATAATGCGGACCCGTATAATATGCTGGATATTTTTAACCGACCCGTCGATCTATTTTAAGCATTATTCATATATTGCTTAACCCAGCTTCGTTAAAGTAAAAAAAATCAAATTTATATATTTATTTATTTATTTGTATTCTATATAGTATTAGAATTACAGACACGCCTATACGCTAATGATACAGACATAAATACCAAAGGTACGTACATACAACCTATATTGATAACAGTAATTTTAGAATACTATAAAATAAACACTAAACATAAAAACCAAAATTATATAAAAAATCAAATGTTCAATTTAAATTCAATTTATTTATTTTTGAAATTCTTTCAGTATCACGGAATAATTAAATTAAAAAATACAGAAAAATAAAGAATAACACTGATTACGGACCAATAAAATTACAGGCTAGCGTTGCGATGACACAGAGATTGGCCAACAACACCCACAAATTTGCATGAAACCATTAGAATCCCGTGCACGGAACCAATAGAGGACTTGTACAATTTAATATCGGCGACATACAATAAGGTTTACGGCAACACGATGACAAACAAATTGAACAGCAAAAGCCTGCGATTTTTCCCTGACACACCAGAGCAGGTGTGGTACACTTTAGAATCAAACATTCCAATTTCACATACTGTTGCCTGTCTCTCCAGTAACGAGGGAAACAATTTCACAAATTACTCGAAAAACCGGCAGCAGCTAGTAGACTAACTAAAACGCCGTGGTCCACTCTATCCAAAACCATTTAAAATGAAATTAAATAAAATATTTTTATTGTCTAAATTTTAGTCTCACATTTATGGTGATAATGAAGTAGAGTATATCTATCATAATTCCCTGTTGTCGCAACATATTGACAATTTTACTTATTTTTCAAGTTTAGTAATAACCAAATAATTAATATCATTATTCATTATCCTACCCAAAATATCTATCAAATGACTGTAATTACAATAAAATTAAATCATTAAAAAATATACTAAAAACCTTTCGATATTGAAAGTTTGTAATATTCATTGAATGGCCTGAAATAACATTTTTTTAAATCAAGTCCATTATACCACATCCGTCTGACTTCCTTGATTACTGACCAAATCATGTGTCACTTATTCTGTAACGACGGAAAGGTTTGTATTGATGGGCCGACTTGGATGTAAGCTTGCTGGGCACCCGACATTCTTCCACGCACGAGTGTAAACATTCTGATGTAGTATTGTCTCGAATTATAAGGGAGATGGATAGCATCGATGCCCGTAGTTGTCGACGTTGCCCTTATTGTCACTTTTATGAACAGGTGCCACTCTAGAAACCTTCCATAGCCGAAACACGTAATAATTACCAGGGAACGATCAAAAATACGCGTTAGTTTTCATAAAATTTAACAACGTACAGTTTAATTACATTGAAGCTGATAGTGAGCAAATACTTATTTTATAGAGATCAAATTGAGTATCTGACTGCGATATTGAAAGGATGATAACGCAAGAAGCATTCATATAGCTCGGCTTCACAGCAGATTCAAAACGGGCGGCTTCTAAAGTCGACGAGTTCTTAATCAAAACAGATAATATATAATAAGGCGTCAGCAGCCTCTATACTCGAGTAGGCAGCCACTTGGTAGGTGGGTAAAAAGGCTTGGAAACCAACATAGAAGCGCTCGTAGCAGATACTAATATTCTCCACTAGCGCCCCCAAAATCAATATTGAAATATCTAATGTTTGCATTTGACCCTCGGGGAATATTTCGTTCTTTAAATTTTAACATTAATTTCCTGGGAGA
The DNA here is from genome assembly GCA_944548615.1 of Micropterix aruncella. Lineage (NCBI taxonomy): Eukaryota > Metazoa > Arthropoda > Insecta > Lepidoptera > Micropterigidae > Micropterix > Micropterix aruncella. The sequence goes on along the minus strand of OX155952.1, from coordinate 23,633,826 downwards.
ATTCGGCCTTAAATTAAAAGCAAAGTGTCTTATAAAAACAGAATTGAAAGGGAAAACGTCAATCGTTTAAAATCTAGAGGGAAATGTAGCGAATTGGGAATTAATTTGATTTAAAAATGGAAAGCCGGCGTTTAAAAAGCGTTTAAAAATGGTGCCAGAGGATAACCCAGGTTAAGAATAAAAGATATATTTTATTAAATCTTATCAAAGTTTTTTCTATATCTTAAAAAATTACATTTGTGGAAAATCTTAATGCGTAGTTAAAATGTTTCATCTGTCGTGGTTTGTTTGGATTTGAAATTATTACGAATTCTTAGAAAAAAATATTGTATAGTTTACCCACTTGTGGTGTGATGTCATAATAGGTAATTTTGAAATTTTCCTTCGATTATTTTAATAATTTGACCATGTGATTATTGTTCTATATGTCATTGTTTTGCATTATTTTGTTTTTGTTTATTTATTTTCCCTCATTCTTTTAGGTAAATCTTGTTTGAATGCATTGTATACTCTAATTTACGATGTTATATGTCTTTGTTAATTGTAGTTGACTTGGATTGAGTATTAAATAGTATTTTATTTTCGATTTCTTTTATACGTTAAATAAATTATTTTAGTTATCGTGCTTAATTTATGTGATAATTTAAAATTCTCTGGAAAATCTAGCCCTGGAACGGGTTTATCCCAGTTGGGCAGCGCTGCACAAAATTAGCTACGAAGCGTTCACTCCGCTAATAGTTCACCATTGGTTATCGTTTAGATATTGTAACAGTGATAATAGTTTTTGATAGTGACTATTAAATACATTTTAATATTTAAAAAAACACCCTTATTACTCCTATATTCCCATGGCATATTAAATATTACAAGTATCGTAATACAATTATCTTTTTCATAATCCTCCGTTATCGTTGTGTATCTTAAACCGCTATTGACTCATTTTAATAGGGGACCTGCGTAAGCACTAGCGTGACCGGAACTCCGCTTTTGAATATGCAATCAAAGCCTCCGAGCAGCCACGCGACCTTCAAGGATTACTAGTCTTTAAATATTCACAGCGGACTATTTGGGTATGCTCGCTTGGAATTTGTAAGCTCTGATTTACGTCTGCCCTTTGCGCATCACCGACATATAATATATTTTTAAACGCTATGACCGTATATAATAGACGGTTAGACGGCAACCGAATATGTAAAAGTAAATAAGAACTAAGATTTCGTTAAAACAGGACTTACGACTGATCACCCCTTTCTAGAAATGGTGTAACGTTTTAAATTTTAGCGGGCGATGTGCGATCATAATTTCCCCTGTCACTCATTTAAATATTATAATTATATAAATATAAATATAACTGTAATATAAGGTCGAATTGAGGATTTTATACCCATTAACGCACTTATGATAGACTCTAGTTCTGTCTTTCAATATCAACCGAGTTCGATTTCCTGGTCAGCCATTGACCACTTTGGAGCTATCATCTACAACGGGCGAACCCAACACCCCAGGTTGTTCATTCAGCCATGAGATGATTACACTGTGTAGCTCCGTCAAGAAGCCCCTAAGAAGCCGACGCCTTACCGCGAGGCACTGGAATCTGAAAGCAGCGAGCAAACCTCACGCCCTTACTACCAGATTTGGCCGGATTTCTCCGTCCTCCGATCTGGTCACGGATTGGAGGTCGCTTGCGCGGCCGAACGTAAGCGATTATTCAGTTTGAATATTTTTCCGGTCACTCGGTATCGGGTTACCGACGGATCGATTCAAGGGTTGAAGATGTCAGGTCGACAACTACCATCCGCTGCCATAGGAAGCGTACGTCTCTGTCTCTATCTCTATGGTGCGTCTCCGTCTCTATGTTGCACCAACTGCCCAGTTCCGCCCGAGGTATTCCCCCGAATCCGCGATCTTCAGAACCAAACCGCCTCCGACTGCAGGATTACAGTATTGGCAGAAGCTCACAGCGGCCCTGACACTAGTCGCTATTCGTCACTATTCGAAGAGGATACCAAATAGGAGTTGAACCGTGAGTTGGGCAGGCCAGATGACATCGATTTTTGGCCAACAACATCCAAGCCGCACGGAAAGTTTAGGAATTATAGCATGCTGAATTGGGCGATGTCCCTGCTGCAGCGTTCTATCAACGCGGGTTCTGAATGTTACTCCCTTTTTTCGCCGTTTGCCCACCACCCCGAGGAGCCATATTAAATTTGTTTCAGACAATACAAATATTTAAACCAGAGCAACAATAATAGGCTTCACTTTAAAACGCAGTCATTAGAGAGCTTCAGTCCTCATTTTTCCAAATATTTTAATAGCTATTTTAATTAATCGACGGATCATTTCGTATATACAAAATATTGTGGGCATGCAATTTTACAATTATATTATAAAGTTTACGCATTTCGAATGATATTACATTTCCTTTTTATATGCGGATTTGGTTTTTATTATTTTTTTTTTTTTTTGTTACGGTGATTTTTTTTCTACAAGTGCTACTTGTTTAATCCTGTCTGTTTCGATTATATCATGTTGAATCTTTTTTTAAATGTTATTTCAGGCCATTCAATAAACATTTCGAATTTTTAATATCGAAAGATTGTCAGTATTTTGTTTCTTTATTATTTTATTTTATTGTAATTAATACCATTTGTTAGATATTGTAGGTAGAATAATAGTATCAATATTTTGATTATTAAAAACGTAGAAAATAAGCTAAATTTTCAATATGTTGCGATAGCAGGGAAGTATGAGAGACATAATTCAGGCAATAAAAATATTTATATTTCTATTTCTATTCTGTATATAATTCTACTTCTATTCTATACTTAATTAGGTATAGAGTTAAATTGTTGTTTACAGGGCGATTATTATAAGTTGAACCAGCTGAATATATTAGTACGCAAACGTACAATACATGGGAGTTTGAATGTTTATAAAGATGGCATACTTTGAACTATAAATTGTGTCAACAGAACAAATAAAAGGATGCTGTCTCGTTTTGCTGATTCGCGAAAAACGCTTGCGAATTTCTAGTGAAGAGATCAAATTCCCTCCATTCTTCGTGTTTTTTATTTATTTATTTAAAGTAACGCACAAGATATACATTTCTGCAGCATTACAAAAAAATGCGCTTAGAACAGTAGCAAAAAAAGCAAACTGTAGCGTTTTAATCACTACGTCAGCGCCGCCTAATTAGGCATAGGCCTTTACTAGGGCAGGAGTACCGGAAAATATTTAACCTGTGCACGGATTAAGTTGAAATTAAAAGAAAAACAAAAGAAATCAAATTAGGTACTCATAGGTATTTAAAAAATCATGAAATGTTATTAAGATAAATAGATTAAACAAATAATTAATGTTAAATTACTTTAAAATAGTTTAAAACATGTAAAATTAATATCTGAATTATATTCCTAAAATTATATAACAAATATAACATATTACAACATAAAATATCTTGTAAAACGACATAAAATTTCTCGTAATGCGACATAAAATTTCTCGTAATATAATACAAACTTTCTCGTAATAATCATGTTGGGAAATCGGCTGAACTATTCAAGTGGCTTTTCCTTTACTCGACGACATGTTTTTTGAAATTCACCGCTCAGGTTTTGGAAATTCACAATTGACGAAATTCAAGTAGTACTCAAATAAATATATACACTGCTGTGAAAAAGTCTGCTGTGAAAAAGTCTTCGAGTTACCCACAAAATAAACGAGGTGTCGTATTTTTGAAACTAACTAAGTGCGCCCATTTCTTTTATTTGCCAGCTACTCAAAAATAACATTAGTATTAAATACAACCCCTTTTTCAGGTAAAGACGAGAACGGCATTTTGTGAAAATTTAACCATTGACCACTCTTCTAATTGTTTCCCAACCCAGGTAGGTTGCAGAAATGTCTAATAAAGTTTTATGACTCCTCCGATGAATGAACAAGCCTGACAAAAAAAAGGAATGGGCTCACTTAGTTACTTTCAAAAATACGACACCTCTTTTATTTTGTGGGTAACTGTTCGAAGACTTTTTCACAGTAGTGTATATTATTATTATATTTCATGTGCATTAAGGCATTTCTTTCAGGGATCATTATATAAATTAAGAATATCTTGATATTCTCAATTTTATTCTGAATACAAATAGTTGCCGCTCGTAATAGGAAAATCATACTTAATTTTTTTTTCATTTGATGCCATGTCCCCCTAGATATTTATCGTATCTTGCATTAGATTATTTTATTTTGTAGTAGTCCTTAAAATAATATTTATATTTTTTTATACGTATGGGAAGATGCCTAGTCGGCTCTTTCTGATGCTGTGCGCAAACCAGGGTTTCAATCTTGCGTAGATTTACCGCAGCGGACAAGAGAGTAGAGAAACACAAACATTAGTATTTAAATAATTTATTTTATTAATTGTAAACAGAAACGCTTACCATCGAGTTGGATCTAGTGTAGAGAGAGTGAATAATACATGAAATATTGCAGTTTCTATAGCCAACATTTTGACGTTGAAATGTTCAGAATGATGTCGAAATGTATCTTCATGGTATTGAAAGAAACGTTTGATAAAATACTTATTGCGAAAGAAGCAATACGAATTTTGGTTAATTATGTCGTATAATGATGACAGACCAAATTCGTTAGAAAAAATGTTACACGTGTTGTATTAGAAGTAGTCGCTAAATTATTCGTGTTGCTAAATTATTCGTTTTACATATGTTTACCTCGACGTTGCATTACATTTTCCGTTGTACGATTCTATGCTTTTGACATTCTAGTAAATATAAAGACATATCGTAAAAAGCCATCGAAATTAGTTGGCTTGGATCACTATCTGGTGAGCGATTAATGTGAACGTCAACCACTACTATTAATAAGGAAACATTCTGACTACATCATAGTGCCCTGTGATTTTCGTCGTCAAAAATGTTCTTTCAAATCAGTTTTATATTTTTGTGGATAGGTATACACTCAATTGGCTCAACATAGGTATATCTAATTGTTGGAATGATAGAAAACATATAAAGAAAGGAACGGCAAACATCAACAAAAAACGCTTCATCGATAACGATTAATGAGACAGATATTCTGTATACTTTGATATATTCTCAAGTGAAAATAAATCAACAGGAAGAAACTGCCCAGAAATCAGAAACAGAAGCTATTTATGATAACAATATCGGATAATTTAAAACATAAAACGATTTAAATCCTATTGTACCACGGCATTTTAAAAGTGAGACAGTTGGTTGTCAGGTGCACGGAAATGGCGTGGACACGGAAAAACTTTCAGCTTTATCGGCGCCGCTTCAGACGCTTCTGTTTCACCTGAGGCTTAGCTTCACTGCAATCGAGCTTCGCGTAGCTAAAATATGTATGCGCTGAAAAGTCAAGCGTTCCATTTGTTCCGCTGAAAGGCGGGCGCCCGGCGATTCATTCTAAAGTATTACAATCCGACTCGATTTATTGGAAGAGCCTTGACTTACGTTAAATTAGATGCTTGTGAAACTTGAATTACTTTTTAGATTTTGGTTCTGCATGTATTTATTACTTATAGGTATAACTTATACGCATAGGGGTTTTCAATAAAGGCCCAGGTTTTAAATATAAATGAAACCAAAATACATAGCTGTCGTTGTTTTTTTTTTTTGGAAAGTCAAGCGATAGTATTAAAAACAATTAAGTAGTATAATATCTGGTAAATAGCTATCGTGGATACATTAGAAATATTAAGTAACTCCATTGGAAAACGTCTGAGGTCATTAGACCACAAGATACCGGTGGGCAGTTGATGTCGCCGACTCGCGAGATAATAGAGCCTTAAATTAAAATTCATTCCTTTTATTAAAAGAAACCTTATAGTTGGAACATTAAAGGAAGTTATTGTTGTGTTGTGTAATTTTCTGTGATTAAATGGTGAATGCCAGTATACATTACTGCCAAATATGACAGGTCAATACATTAAAATAATTCAGAGATCAAGAGATTACAGATAAAACGCGTAAAGCAACGCCTTTGAATAATATTTCTTGTTTCCTAAAGGGCCTCAGATATACTCAAGTTAAAACCATAATATTTATTGAAAAATAAAACTAGAATCCATTTTGTACGACCTACTTACAGTTCACAATAAAGAAATTATTATTATTACTACATCAACTTCGAAAAGTTGCCGTACTATAGTGGCAAAAAAACATAGCTGCGATCAATAAAATATTTTTTCTTAGATAAATCCGTCCTTGAAAACGTTTTTACCTTCGAATCATATTATTTCAATGTAACGTAAAAATAGTATACCTGAAAGTATATATTTACGATCCCAAAATAACATTCGTCATGATAAAATAAGACAATGATTTTGCCGCGCTCGGAAAAAATACGGTATAAAATTTCCCGCTCTGTTAGTTAACCTATAACAGTGGCACGGCGAAAAAACTTCCCTATTGTTTTACTTTTGTTATTAAAATATTCAGTAAGACGAAATGCCATTTTCCATGTCACGAATTTTGATAATAATATACTACTTACTCCCAAATAATATGAAGATGATTTTGAAGCCTGGAACTTACCTGCAACAAAAATACAGAAAGTTTTTATTCAATTTGAAAGAAGGTAATTTTATAAAATAGTCGAGGGTCTGTAATTATGTATGCTTGAAAGAATCGAGCACACGATAGTCTTAACCTCCCTAAGAATACAGTATCTGCAGTGATTCGCCATGTGCGTATCACTGCTCAGAGAGCCATTAGGTTGGCAATTCTGAGATTATTATTTTTATTTATTTATTTATCTGGTAATTTACAATTATTTAATTAAATGAACATATACAATTACAACGTCATAGAGGAAAATCCAGTAGCAAAAACATGATAACATGTAATGCCAGAAACTGTTTCCAGTTATTCTATTTTAATGTCGTCTAACTAGGCAATAGCCTGTTCTAAGGAGGACATTCAAATTGTAATAAATTTATGTATGAACCAATATAAAAAACTAAGTAATTAAGAATAAATAAAATTTGAGAGACAGTATATGTACACTATCATTAATTATTCTTACGAGCTGGACAATCAAAGTAAAATTGATAATATAAAATTGTTAACCATAACAATGAAAATTTTTATTTAAAAAAATATGCACAATTACCTAGTATATAGATAACCATAATTACGTTAAATTAGAGTGAGATAGTCAAACATTATTTTTTTTAAAATAAATTAGTAAAAAAAGTGGGACATTAAAAAAAGGGAATAAAATGAAAATGAAAATGAGATAGAAGATATAAAATTTGCTAACATAATGAAAAAAAAACACAAATAGAAAGTATTTAGGTTATCATAATGGCTTTAAAATAAAGTAATAAAATCAAACCTAATAATAATTATAGAAATTACAAATAAGTTAAAAAATAAAAATATTTTTTTAATGAGTACATATAGTAGAAGTATCATACAGAAGTAAGTTCGCAACCAAAGTATCCTGGCGGATAGATGTCAGACGTATTTGTAATTGGCCTTAGAAAATAGTGTCGGAACTATAAGGTAACATTTATTTTTAACCGTTTAGATCCAATTTCGATTATTAGCATATTGTATTTCATGTTTATTTATAATTGTAGGTGAATTGTGTCATAGATACTTTGTTAAGATCGTTTCTGCTATGTTTTATTTTAGAATATTTTTTTCAGTTGATCTGGAAAAGGACGGGAGGTTCAGACAAAAACGTTTAACCCACTGTGCACAAACTTTTGTCCCATAAAAAAATTACACGGAGACAAAATATGAATAAATGGAATATAAAAGAAAGGTATTATTAATTAGGGAACATATGTATCCCTAAATTTAAAGATTTTAACTCAAACAAAGATTATATGTAGAAATAATAACTAAGTAGGCACTCTTCCTCCACGTTATAAATGAAGCCTTATAATATATTGTTTGCCAAATTTGTAGTTAGAATATCAAATTTAATTTAATAGAATAGGACCGTTAAGTTGTCGGCGACTTAGTCTTATGTTACATTGATAGATATACTAAGGGTCGTTTTCTTTACCGCTTACAAAATTGAGTCTGACGCAAGCCTGTGTGAACAGTCAACGCGTTCAAAATTAAATTATGACCAACCCCATTACACACGTTCATATTACCGTCCTAAACTTATGCCCACACAATCTGGAACAATGTAGTAATACAATAGCCAGCGTACTAATACTTGCATGGTGTACAGTGTACATTGTACAGTGGATTGTATCCCCAATGTACATTTGTATGGGCGGGCGTCAGTTGGTTCATAAATTAAACTGCCATGCAGCTACGAAATGACATGCACTTAAGCAAATGCAATAAAATTAATCTTTCGTGGTAATATAATTCAAACGCCATATGACATTTAAAAATATTATGAGATCTAGGATAACTATTATAGGTTTACCATGAACCATAGCAATAGAGGTGTCTCAATATAGTGTAATATACAAGAAACACGAAACTTTAAATAGTTGGTAATCTTTATTTTCCATGATTTCGCCTATTACAAATAGGCTTGGCCTTGACGTTATTAGTCAAGATGTCATGACATTATGATGTTATGACGTCATGACTAACAGACGCATTTACCTGGTCAAGATAGGAATAAATAAAATCAAATATCATTATTTAAAGTTGACAATATGTGGGGTTACAGGCTATTTTGCATTTTAACTATTTTTCTCTTATTATATTTTTTATAACCATATTAATAAGGTTGTTACCCTGTACAATAGGAATTCTTGTTGCGAAGGGGCTGCTTTATCGGTTTAATTATTTCAGGGCTAATTACTAACATACTTTTCTCATAAGTAGTCTTATTATTAGGTCTATTATACTTATACTACTTAATTTGGTTCGAATTCTATTATATTTTAATCAAATGAAATATTTACCAATTCGCTGTGCGCTGGCTGTGCTCTTCAATGCATATATATTGTATTCCTTACCCTAGATTAATTTAACCTTTAATTAATTATTATCTCTACGATTGTTCTATCCAGAACTACAATTACCAAATATTCTGTCTAGAATTACATCTGATAGCAAAACATTTTTGTCTTTGTGGTTAGGTAAGTAAGTACGAGATACCCCTTACAGCAGCCTTAGGCTCTTTTTATAAAATAGTTTTTTTTTCTATTCCTTATTTTTAATCTAATCTAACTCCACTGTCCTATCATTTATTTCATTTCGCCTATTTGTATATAACATACTAATTTATTTTAAGCGATTAACTAATACGTAGACAATTAAAGTATTTTCCTATTAAATAATTTACAATATTACAAACCACTGTTCTTGGCTGGTATTAATGAATATAGCATGAAGTATATACGTATCTAGAGATCAAGATTTTTCGAGGGTATTTTCGCAAAAACAAGGCAACTTTTTAAATTCATTAAGGCCCCCCGCATGCGGTTGCGAAAAATAAGGGTTATTAATTGAGGGAGCCAACGTCGAAAACAAGGCGTGATCTTAATATTGATTTCATAATTAATCGAGACTTCAGACGTTCTTAATTAAATTTTCCTTTCTAATTGGATATCGGCATGATGACCAGCGTCGAATATATTTTTGTAAATAAAAGGTATAATAATATCTCTGTTTGCGTCATTCAGAATTGCTATACAGAATTAAAAAGAATATAGAATATTTCAACTAAAATATCTGGGATGTCACATCAAAAAGCCTATTACATAATGTTTTATATTGAGCAGATAACCCGAATGTTACCAATCGCTGAGTTTTATTTGGATAGTAACGAAGCCATTCAAACAGTACCGCCTTATTATAGTTCTATTTTTATCGCTTTTCTGAAGCATACTGGTGTGTGACATAAAGTGTACTAAAAATATATAGCTAATATTGGAAGAATTCAGGATGGAAGAATATTGGAAGAATTTAGGAAACTCTACTGAGATGGATGCAATTTAAATTTTTAAGTGAAAAGCATTTATTTCCCCAGTTACACTGATAGGTCATCTCCTCATTAATTCAGTCTTTACTCAGAGTTTAGTCTGTTAATTGCTGCGTGCGGACCCGCATCTCAGTATGTTATAACGATCTTATCGTCTTCTTGTCGCACCCTGAGTTAAGGAGGCAGGGGGAGTGCCCAAGCCAGTGGCACTCACCCTGCCTCCTTGTTAAAAAGTTTGGAATGAACTACTGCTTTCACTGGAATGGTCGCATGCAGTTCGAAGACACTTGCGCGACCCTCTACCAGTTGTAATTACGAACCATGGCCATCTTTTTCAGCGGTATTCCTTTGCCGCCGAGATCGGTTGGACAACAGGCCGTTTTAAATTTAGGTGACACTGAGACCTTTCGATGTAATTCACCACTTTAGAAGGGTTCCGGATAGGAGCTGAACCATGAGTTGATCCAGCCAACAAAACACTGGCCTAGCCGCCAAATCTGCATGGAATGACTTGGAACTCTTTACTCGCAAGCTGGACTGCCCTGATCTGCTAAACCCATTTTCGGTGAAAGTTCAGTCGACCCATCGAAGGTGTCGTCTCGATGTGCCTACAGACGCATTTTTTTTTACCAAAAACGCTCTCTACTCGCCGGTACCTCGTACAGTGCGCTCATATGATCAACTTATACGAGTATAAGAAAAATGCATTGAACCAGCAACCTCGAAGCATTCTCCTTGGACGTACTCTTTTGTCGTACGTATAAACAATTTTTTATAACATTTATTCCAATCCCACGTGGGCAACTCTGAAACTTGTTCTTCATATTCTTTATCAGCCACGTCTAATGATGAAAACCATTGACTGCGTAATTGGTTTTTAACTTTTGTGAAGAAGAAGAAGACACAAGATGCCATGTCGGGACTGTATGGAGGATACCTCATGAGCTCACGTTTTTCGCTATCGAAAATACTCTAGCCTCTCTAGCCGTGTGACAGCAGGAGTTTTCATGATACAAGATGATTGCATGATGTAAGCGTTTATGGTTGTTTTACGCGAGGTCACCGTTTCAACTCGGCCAGATATGACTGTTTTGAGATTTGTTCTATCTGTTTGTGTCGGAAAACCGACCAATAGCATTGTTAGATAGTCTTCAAATTTATCATGAATGTTTCTTGAAGTTATTAAAAATGACATATACGTGGGAATTTTTATTTTTTGACTCTCAAGATGGTGGCCATTTTAATAGGGATGGATAAAAACATTTTTCAATTTACTCTTGTTATATATCTAATACACACTTTTTAATTATGAATAAAAAAATAATCAAAACAGAAAATAATTACATCGCATAGTCTAGTGGCAATATCACCTAACTAGGTCGGGACCTGTTCATTTTGTGTGTGCTTCAAACATTTCATTTTGTATTTGCAACAATACCGTGTTTAGTTAAATAGCGAATATCACTTCCTTAATAAATTTATTATTATTAAATTGATAAATTATTAAATAATATTCAATTGAAAAAAATAATAATATATAAATTTATGCACAAAATAATAGAATTACTAAACCATATTCAAAATAACTAAATACTTTAATTTAGGAATGGAAAACTAAAACGTCAGCGAATAAATTCAAATCAGGATAAAAAATTATTTGATATAGTTAAATTAGAATAATAATTTGATTAAAATTATGCTGCTTTTTACTAATAACTAATACAAAATAATATTGAAACTAAAACAAATTATCGCCTAATCCTACTACTATTATAAAGGCAAAAGTTTGTAATAATGTATGTATGGATGTTTGTTACTCTTTCACGCAAAAACTATTAAATGGATTTTGATGAAACTTTACAATAATATAGCTTACACATCAGAATAACACATAGGCTATAATTTATAAAGATATAGTGTGAATTATCTAAAATATAACGATAAGTGTCAAGTAAGTAGGAAAAAAATCTGCCATCTGCGAGCTATTCTGGCGTGCGCCGAAAAAACCGTTTGAGTTACACGTATATAATGCATAATTATATATGTTTCTATTAGTAGTATTATCACAATTTTCCATCACCACGCGGGTGAAACCGCTGGGTGCAGCTAGTATACTATAAAACAAAAACGCAATCAACTATAAAAGTCTGTGTATCGCTGACAATGATAACGTAAGTTTCCTGAGCAGTATCAAATTATTTACACTTTTCTCAGGTTCAACAATGTTATCCGTCTAATGTTCTTGTGCCTTCACAGGCTTATTGCGTGGAAACAACGAAAGCACATGGTGTCTCTAAGGGGCAAAGATTAAAACAACACACAGCGGCTGACGATACTTCACAGAAGCTGCCAATGAGTAAACGTTTCCCTCGTAACTAACAAAAACAACTTTTTGTCTCCCAGCGACAAGGATTAATGCGCCACCTTTGTTTTATATGAGTAGAATACCACTTAAGCATAATAATATCGATGTACGTCATGTTGTTATATCATTACTTGGGTATTATATGATAAATGAGTATATATATAATGAGAATAGAAAGTCGGATATTATAATGACATAATAATAAAATTACGGATTTGCCACAGTCAATACAAAAATAGACCAAACAAAAAACGCAAAACTAGAAAGTGTAATATAAAAAAAGGCAAAACCTGTGTAATAAAAACTACAGATTCTGCAAATCCTTAGGATATTCCTTGACCTAGTTTTCAGGACACAATTATTATTAGCACTACCATTTAGTGAATATCGGGCAGCGTAGAATTTAAACCCAGATAATCGCAATCAAAACACATTAAATATATTATGACAAAAAAGTTTTCAAATCAATATAATCCACATCAAAATATTAAAATGATAATGAAAAATTAAAAAAAAGAATAACAGTAGACAAATTGACAGGTAACCAATTTAAAAACTACAAATCTTAAGTTTTTAAAAATCATCGTTTAATAGTATGTAGTGAGTATTTTTTTAATACTCCAGTAACTCTCTAACACAAAGCTGTTCCCAACCACTTCCATCTTGTTCTAGGGGTGCCACTTCTACCGAAGGTTAGCGATCATTAAGGCGACTTGTACCCTCGGCACAGCTGCTCTGAGCAAGGATCGGGTGCTGGCCCCAATCCATTGGAGCAGATTTTAAAGCCAAGATGTTCTTATTCTTTCCAATTGTTTCCTCTTGCCTTGTAGTATCCCTTGGATGATCAGTTGTAATAGCTCATATATTTTTTTTATAATAAGAGTATAATAATATAGATTATAATAATAAGGGAATAACAACCGATTCCATTCCAACCGTATAATAATTAATTAGAGAAACTGCCCTGGAAACTTGTGATTTTTTGTTTCGGAATGATGGCAAGTTGTTTACACGCTTATGTTGGATGGACATGTTAGTTATTGGATCAGGTCATAAGCGAGTAAAGTATAGCGGCTGTTTATTGCGTACTAATTTTAGCTGGAGCTGCCTTCTTTTACTCATACTCAGCATCATATGGCAGCATCATCCGGTAAGGAATTGTGATGCATGATGTCGTGTAAGAGGGGGGGGGGGGAAGGGGATCCTAAATAAAATCTTGAGCAGGCACTTTCACACAATTTACTTTTTTTGTCCTGCATTTTTTTTATCGCTATCGGAATCATCATCGTCTTTTGCCACATTTTTTTTGGTATAATATCTTTTAAAATTTATACCACTTCGTTGTTGCTTAGTGGCATCTCAGTCTGGTGCGTCAGTAGCTGTAATACTTTTGCTTAATTTTCGTAGATTTATTATCTCATTTCTTGGTCCTGCCTTCAATGGTGGTCGGAAAAGCCCTGGGGTTCAATTTTTAAACCGATAGAGAAAATGTCGTATGCGATATGACGTCATATCTCTAACACTTAAGCATTTCACGTGCGAATTTCAAATGAAAAGCGATAGAGAACGACGTCACCGTGACGTCACCGTCAGATGGTCGAGGGATTTAATTATAGGCACTCATTTGGACAGAATTATAGATTTCTATAATTGACATTAATATTAATGGCAGAAGAGTTTTCGGCTGGGCCAGATTACCAACAGTTTGATCGTTAACTGATATGGAATCCCCCTTTCCTCTTTTTCACCTTCTTTTGCCTCATCCATCTATACAAATAGAAATGAAATACTGTTCGTTGGTAATCGCATATTAGGTTGAAAGGCTGAACCGATTAGGCATTTTTTTTAAATGTTTGTAATAGTCCAAATAAGGTCCTAACGGAAAGGAAAATTGGAAAATTTTTCTTGAAAAATTGGAGAAATTGGGAAAAACTGAATGTGCTTCTTTTCTACTCTCGATTCGAACGATGGATATCTGTCTTTCTTTTTTGAATAGGAACGACATATTCAGTTGATACTTTTTGAGTTTTGATCGCTATGCTCTCGGGATCGAAATATTTCAATTGGATGTATAAAATAATGTCGTAAAAATAATTATAAATACAGTAGCTGACTTCTTGTAACTGCAGTTTTGTTTTTTATTCCTTTTAACATATTTACCTGTTGATTCATGGTTTATCATCCTGCTTCTTGACTTGAATATATTTCAAAACTAATCAAAAATATTAGAATATTGTGATATTTTTTCTATAAAACTACAACAAGGCCTTATATTTTTAAGCTGTAATCACCTTGGCCAAATATGGTGCGCAATTTAAGTAACAACGCAAAATGTACTAACCCGGAAATATTTACTTTTGCACACCAAAATCAAAACAACCGGTTACAGACAACTAGTCCACGCGGCTTCGGTGGGCAAAGTAAATCTAAACGTGCGTATTCTACGAGTATAAGGCTGCTTCAGGGATCTTTGAGAAAATTGGCAACGTTGCTGCTTGTGAGATATTTGAGCCGCACATTGTTCAACACATTACACATTGCACATTGTTCCACATGGTTCATTGTTCAATATATTACCCTACATATATTTCGTGAAATTGATATTAGGAAATTTTCTTATGTGATATATGTATATGGATAAAAGAAGTTTATTTAAGAATAGAGGAACATATTAACATAATAAATTTATGGAAAAATTAATATTTAAAAATATTAAATATAAGAAATACTTTCCTCGGTGAATAATGCCTAAACCAAAAAGTTTTAGATGATTAGACACTCAGATTTTTGTGTCGAATAATCTTTAAAAGTTCAATCTAATCGGTTTTTAGATCGAAAAATTACAGGGATATAATACAATAAATAGGTAACGAAGAATCATGAACCTACGGCAATTTACGGTCATTCCAACATTTAAGGCTAATCATTGAATAGTCAGTAGTAATTAATATTTAATTCATTCGAAATTATTTGTATTATTGAAAATATATTTTTATTAATATAGGAAAACAAAATCCGTAATAAACGTTTTTTTTTCAGATAAAACACAAAGTCAAATTATTGGTATTGGCAAAGGATAATAATATACCTGCTGGATAACACTTTCCTAATGTTGCTAAATCGCTGCGATGCAGCCCATTTCCTGTGCAATATCTCAGTCGTTGTTCTCGGAAGATTACTTATTTCTGGAAGAAAATTTGGTTACGTGACTACAGTTGTTTCTAGTGTGAGCTAGTGTCACCGTTTCGTCCACTTGTGGAACCATGATTTTCATATTTTCATTCTGTATAAAATTAACGCTTTGCTTAGCTCCGCGTTAGCTCCGCCTACTGCATCGACGCGCCTTTTTTCTATACTGTCCGGCTGATGACTACGCTGTAAATGTCGAAACCGTCGTTTCGACGGTTGAAATGCCCTGTATTAGCAGCCTTTGGTTGCCGTATTTCGAGCACCTTAACCGTTGGATTTCGAGCGGAACACTTTTTGGAAATTTCTTTACGTATTCTTCTCCGTAGTGGGTCTGGATCTTTTCGTTCCTCGATTACTATATACTACAATCATTTTTCTTACCTTCCTCTATGCATCCTCTTCTTTGACTACTTTACGGAAATATTGAGTATTTTTTTCCACAAAAATAGTCCACAAATCATGCCACTCAAGTGGCGTACATTCTAAAAGACACCGTTTCGTTGGCTATTAAGGCACTCGGGGAAAAACCGTACCCGTAAGATGCATAAGTATTTGCAGCAAGCGAATTTAATTCTCGACAAAGTTTCACCGCCTCAATCTCTCTCTCTCTCTCTCTCTTGCTCGCTCGCACTCTCGCCCTCTCGTTCTTCCCCGTTCGGTCCTCTAATAATCCATCGTCGCCGTTGCCTGCAGCGGCAGCAAAGCTGCAAACATCTCAGGCTCCATTGTTTTCTCCTCTCCGTCATTATATTTCATTTTCTCTGCCACTTGGTGCGCGAGTGTTTCAAACAAAGCCTTCAGGCACGAACACACTCGCGAATTATATCTTTACTAATCCTATAACTCCGTCGCGATCTTGTACCGGATGATATTCTTATTCTTAATTTCCATACCCGTTATCGGGCGTTGGCGATCATAAGTGTGGTCTTACTTTGCAAAGATCGGCACTTCTGGAAGAAATTCTTCCGATGTCATTCCATACTACTGCCACAATTGTATCTATCAAGAGTGACGTCGTCACCCTAGCCCTCTCTAACCTACGAGTTTTATCTGCATAATGAAATGAACGAGTTCAATCTTGTTGATATGGATTTGTTGCCGAGGTAAATCCCTAGCAATTTCAGAGATTAATTTTATTTTGGAGACAGTCATTATATACAAGATATTGACATACACTAAACCCAGGAATCAAAGATCAGTAAACTACTAGTACTATTAAAGTATATATAAAGTAAAAAAAAATAAAGGATATTTAATTAAAAGTCAAAATTATAAAAAGTAAAAGGTAAGAGATACCAAAACTTGGGTGTAATTAAAAATACAGGAGTTTGTTCTAGTTCATAAAGATTTGTTGCTGAAATGAATCAGTTATCATTTATAAGAATTTACCATACAATATACACAAGAAACAAAGACCAGTAAAGTACTTGTACTATTCAAATATTCACAAAAAGTATAATTTTAAGGTGTGTACATTAAAATTATTAATAAAATATTAAAAAGTAAAAAGTAAGAGAGACCGAAGCTTGTGTGTACTCGAAAAATCAATAAATAAATAACAAAATTAAAGTTAAAATAGTAAAAATCAAAAGTAATAGTGACCGAAACTTATGTATACATGGCGTTAAAAAAACTTGAATACATTTTAAGCTAATTTGTATTTTAAACAAAATGATGTAAATTTTAAACAAAATTAAAGTAATATTAAAGTTGGAATAATAAGAAGTTAAATGGAAATGGTAAGAAAAGCAGACATGACAATTAAAATAATTTGAAAATGGAAAATATAAGTAGAAATAATTGGATATTACATTGGAATTTAGGAATATATCGCTGCTGCTGTCGCTGGATTTGCAATTGTACGTGTCCATGCTGCGGTTTATTGCTGAGTTTCTGCCGGGATTTGTGTTGCACCTGGGCACCTGAAACATTCCTTTTCTGCATACCGTGTCCGAAGTTCCTGTTTTGATCATATTCGCAATTTTGGCCTCTTTTCTCATACGTCGCAGAGCACCTTCATTGTGTGCTTCTACTTTCCCGGCTAAAGAAAAGTATTGCGAACGCGCTTAAAAATAAATCGAGGTGAAGACGTAAATATCCATTTTGAGCCCCTCCTGAGTCTGTATGTGTGTCTGTCTCCCTGTATGTCTTTGTGTGTGTATGTATCCCTCGATGATAGCGCCTAAACACTTAATCCGAGTGATCTAAAATTTGGCATGCAGGCATCATTTAGTAATAGCAAGATTTGAAAAGGTTGTGGTGGAAATCATTCTACTAGGGGACGCCCTAGTCTTATTTCAATCTCGAAATATTGGACTTAAAGACTTGACATTTGGTACACAGACGCCTTGTTGGGCCGAAAACACATTGTGAAATTTTGGTTGAAATATCTCACATACAAGCTACACAAATAATATTTCAATTCCGCCATATATTTTAATTAAAACCTCGGGTGCTACAAATTTCACGCGGTAAATTCGTTTTCTATCCTATTTATAATATTATAATTAGGTATTAACGCCAAATATTGTTGGTGGTTAATCGAATCTACCCTTAGCCGAGAAACGGACCGCGTAGCCTGAGTCGTCGCAATGGTACCCAACCGGGTTCGTCCGCCGCGCCGGCCGAAAAAGGACTCTCATCAATGTTATTTTTAAAATTAATAGTCCGATGAAATTAGACCTTGGTTACTTTCCGGGAAAGTCTTGGAGTGACAAAACCATTTTTTTTCAATGGAATATTGATGAATAAGTGGATTCTGGTTTCTCGGCCGAAGGAAAAGAATTGTGAACGCGCCTAAAAAAATCTAGATAAAAACGGAAATACCCCCCAAAGACGATTAAGACCATTTCCAGACTAAAGTCTGTTTGTGAGTCTCTGTGTATGTATGTGTGTGTGTGTGTGTTTCTCCACGACAGCGCATAAACGCTTCATTTGATTGAGCTGAAATTTTGTTAAATTTCAGGCATCATACGGTCATGGCAAGAGTTAAAAATGTTGTAGTTAAAATCGCTCCCCCAGAGGGCGTGCTAGTCATACTTCAATCTCTAAATATTGCAGTTAGAGACTTGAAATTCTGTACACAGATGCCTCGTTGGAACGGTCCAATGGTACGTAATTTTGGTTCGAATATGTCGTATAAAACGGACAAAAAATTAAATGCATCCGTATGAAAACACTACAACATTTTTGGAAAAATACCAATTTAATGTCACGGTAATACTATAACATACTAAAATATGCTACTTTGTAGTTGAAATCGGTCCACAAGAGAGCGCGCTAGTGGTACTTTAATATCTAAATATTGAAGTTAGAGACTGCTAAAATTCTGTATACGAATGCCTTGTTGGACCGATAATATGTTGTGAAATTTTAGATGAAATATATCGTATACAAGCAACGCAAATAATATTTAAAATAATTTTAGGATTATTACCACGGAAATACTACAAATATACTACGAATCGGCACGCAGAGGGACGTTGGGTTGGCGC
Source organism: Micropterix aruncella (assembly GCA_944548615.1). Taxonomy (NCBI): domain Eukaryota; kingdom Metazoa; phylum Arthropoda; class Insecta; order Lepidoptera; family Micropterigidae; genus Micropterix; species Micropterix aruncella. The sequence goes on along the minus strand of OX155952.1, from coordinate 23,614,833 downwards.
GGGAGAGGAGGGGGTGGCGGGGGCTTATCTACGTGCCGGGAAAGTCTTGGGGTGACAACCGATTTTTTGATTATCGCAGTGTAATGAAGCCGTGCCTTAGGGTATATCGTCTCCATTAGAATTCATCAATAGTTTTGTTAGTTTTACTGCAGATGGTTTATTAGGCGCATTAATTATCCGATTGTACAAATAGACATCCGTGCGCACAAGGCCTGTCGATGACAGGAGTGATTCGCCGACCGACCGCCCGGGGGAAACAATCTAGAGGGCAGAGACAGACGATGTTTCCAGTTCCGGCACCGACTGTTGCTCAGCCCTCAAGCGACAATACCACTCCGGGGCTAATTGCCTACCACATCAATCATTTCACCTATGTAACCAGCGTGAGTGCTCCTTCCCCCCAATATAAAGGGGAGGCTCAGCCGGTTCTTGGTGCGGGACCTCACTGCTCTGCGTTTGCCAGAACCGTATCAGTGAATAATATCTAAACAGCATCGTCGCGTCGGTCAAGTGTGATGTAAAATTCGCAATAAAAATTAGCAAAAATGAGACGTTTTACTTTACCGGCCCATCAACCGGCTAAAGAGTGACAGTATTACAAACACGCAAAATTTTACCTTCGAGATGAAGACGAAAATATCTACCGTGGTTGTTTGACATTAAAAATAAGATGAAAATGATGTCGATGCTTTATTGGATCTCAAAGTGACGAAGAGACGTGACAATCGGGCATACAGTGTATCGGAAACCCAGACATATGGACAAATATTTGCATGCCAGCTCACACCATCATACCTACCATATATGTTTATTGCAAACGTCGCTCGTGAATCGAGCACGCGATCTATGCGACGCTGAGCATTTTCCGCAGGAGGTGGAGCATGTCAATGATGTCCCTAGGAAAAATGGTTACGGAAAATATCACAAGACACGCACACAAACCAATACAGACGAAACTCAGTAACCGAGCAGATCACGAGCATTCTTACCATACGTCAAGGGCGTGACGGAACAAACAAGTAATATGCTAAACAAATTCGATATAAAAATCTTCAAGCCGACCCAAAAGATAGCTCGATCTCTGAGGCCTCTAGAGGGTGTAATACCACTGCAAACCCCGGGTGTGTATAAAGTCAAATGCAGCTGTGGTTACGCCTACGTTGGGCAAACGAAAAGGCCCATAGAAACTCGACTGATGGAGCTCATTAAAGCTGTTAAAAACGTTTATCGAGGAAAATCGACGATCTGCGAACATATATTGGAAAGCGGAACTAACCACTGAATGCAGTTCCAAAATCCCATTGTGCTATCCAATGAACAATTTTACTTTCCTCGCATGATCCGAGAAGCCATCGAAATAAGAAGAACATCAAACTTCAATAGAGATGACGGTTACAAAGTCTCTTCTACGTGGTACCCTATTCTTAAAATTTTCTCAATGCCCATCGCCAAGCGCAACGACGTAACACAAAATACAATAAGTGTTGTGTTCGTGACGGATTTTAAAAATTCCCTCGCCGCGAACCCTTGGCGTCCCACCAGCGTTATAATATACTTAAGTAAAAGTAGCAGATTGCCGCCTACCCGCAGATGACGATTGGCAACACTTTAGTCTACCCCGCATAACGGTGGTTGCCGAAATAACTGGTGTTACAAACGCGCTAAATTCGTTTTTATCTCATTTATATGGAACAATCTATTTTGAGCCTTTCTGAGACGGTCAGGACTATTTCCAGATTGAAGTCTCTCTGTGTGTCTGCTGTTTGTCTCCCTGTGTGTGTGTGTGTGTGTGCGCGTGTGTGTGTTTGTATGTACTCATCTGCGATAGCCCCCAAATGCATAATCCGATTGACCTGAAATTTGGTATGTCGGCTTCATTTGTTCATGGTAAGAGTTGAAAAGATTGTGGTTGAAATCGGTCCACCAGAGGGCATACTAGTCAAATATCGATCTCAAAATATTGGACTTAGAGACCTGAACTTTGGTACACAGATGCCTTCTTAGGCTTAAATCACGTTGTGATTTAAGCCTAAGAAGGCATCTGGTTAAGACTCGTTTTGGTTGTTATATCTCTCACACAAGCTGCACTAATAATATTTAAATTCCGTTATACATTTTAATTTAATATTAGGGCTATCTGTTGGTGCTTGTCTCAAACCCGCCCGTCTCTAAGAAACGAACCGCGCCGCCTGAGGCGTCGCAATGGAACCCAACCGGTTTCATTCGCCGGCCAAGAGAGGGCGCAATCAATTTTATTTATGACAGTAATATTCAGATGGAATCTGTCCTTGGCCGGAAAAGTTTAGACAGATTTTTTTTTGTTTATTATATAAATTCCCGCGTAAAGACATCCAGCCCTGTAGGCTGTCGTCGTTGTTGGTTTAAATATGACTAGGAGGAAGGTACAACTTGAAAAATTATTTAGCGGTCAGAATAGTGCTTCGTATATTCTGAATGTCATTGATCATACTTTAAGATCAATTTGTCAATCTGGTAGCTTGCCAGACAATAGAAACCTTATACAACTAGAAGGTCTTATATCTGCGCTTCGTTCAGAATGGTTTATTAAAAATATATTATTCATTATACTATATATTAAGGGGGGCATTTTAAAGTCACGACCGTACAAGTTGCATTTAGTTCATTGGAAAGAATAATATTTTTAGCTACTGTTTCTTCATTTTCATTATAATCACCAAAAGCCAATTAGCGTAACTCGAAGTAATGAATTGATTGGAGTATTTCGAAAGTTGAAAGCGGATTAGACGGCTCCGACAGCCAAGAGTTTACGAAGGTCGACCGTTAAATTCGCGGCAGTCTTCGATTTAACATGGCCTCTTATACCTTAATTCGGCAATAACTTGTAACGATTTAATTAATGCCAAGCCCCAAATTTTATTGTTTGTTAAAGGGCGCCATGAAATATTGCAGACGACGCGATGGCGTCGACGGGCGTCGCGGCGCCTCCACGCACCGCGTCTTAAATTGGTTTTTTACGCGTGCACTCCCCCTCGCGGACCTTCGGCAATACTCGGCCCGGGGAAATTGTCACTCCTAAAACAAAGGTTAAGCACAATCTGCCTGTTATACGATCAGGAATATCGCTCATCAACGCGAGCCTTAATTAAAATTCCTGTCAGATGCGCGAGACAGGGCGCACGGGCGTCTATATAGCCGAACAAGAACCTGTATTCGGGTACGAATATGTAGAAAAATTGTGTATCACTTTGAATTTTGATCAACTGGCAAACATAGTTGTGGAATGTTTCTGAAGAGGTGGAGGTAAGGCAATAGTCGCTATTAGCTATCATCAATAGCTGTAGGAGCACGTCTAGTATTTTTTTGGTAAGCCATAACGAGTTCGTTAGCGATAACTAGTCATTGAACACCCCCTATACTTGTAAGTGATTTACATTAATCCTTTAATCTCATCGCCGTGTGACTGGACTACATAATTTCACCTCTACTATTTGCGTCAGACAAGTCCGTTGAAAATTTATTTTTTGTCCTGTACCCTGCGGGAATTCATTTATTTTCCTTATCCGTTTATTCTCCTGCTTATTTTCCTGTCTACCAATAACACTCCATAAACCTATTCGGGACCTATATATATTATTATCCATAAATCCACGTTACCATGACAACCATAGCAACGTGCGTCACAACATGTCATCTGTTATCAGCTAATAGCCGATTGATATAACATTGTCGAAGAACATCGTCCTATTCAAAAACCGCATTTTTACAATATATACAGCCCCATCGCCCAGCGAAAATTTACATAAGTACCGGCTCCTTTGTTTTCTCTTTCTTAATTTAAAGCACAAAGTCTTAATCATCTAAATTGTTGTAATCATTTAAAGGGAAGAAATCCACAGCACCGCAAAGTAGATGACAAAATTCCATATTTAGTTTGTCATACACACAAACATTTACATTTATCTTGAAGAAAGCAATACATTAAAACAAAAGCAGCATAAAGGTCAATCTTAAAAAGACCAACAATTTAAGATGAGTCCACCGATTATTTATGTATTTATTTATTTATATATTTATCCACTTATTATTAATTACATTACAGAGAAACCCATTCATTGAATAGTAAAATTACAAAAAAATAACGACTAATATCTATACAAAATAGAATGTAGAAATAAATACTGGCGTTTAATTATAAATAATTAATCGCCAGTAATTTTAACCGTTGAATGTTGGCGGTAAAAATATCTGAAATTGTTTCCATTGATTTAAGGCCATTCCTAGCGCCGCAAAGCATGCCCCAACAAGTTCAAACCGAGAACGCCTCCGCGAAAAGATGGTGCGATTGAGCGAAAAGGTTATTAATAGGCATAAAAATACACTAGCAAGCAAGCCAGTGTATAAGTTGTATCTCGAATCAGAATAAAAATGTACGATATGATCATCATTTCTGACACAGAGAGAATTAAAGCCAACCAACCATTCCTATGATAAATGCAGTCGAACACAAAAATGGATTGTATCACACTGTTTAAAGTATTAATAATCTTAATAACCGCTTCTGTACCTTTTCCAGCACAAGAATATAGGGTATCTTCATGCGGATTTCAAATAGCTGCAGTGGCTACTCTGCGATTTCTAAATATCAAGTTGTACAACGTGAGCACAACCCAAATATTATTGAGGTGCTTGAATTGCCGTATCCCGAAACTTAGAAGTTCGAAAGAAGTTACAGATAATTACGGACTTGAGAAGACTAACCATATACTTTACCGCAGCTGCTATCGAGAATGCCAGATTAAATACCGCGCCGTAAAGTAACAGACACAAAAGTAACATTAGCATCAACCTGAAGATACATTTTACTAGAAACTAAATATACCGTTTTTATTCTATGGAGTCGAAAACTGGACATTTATAGACTTGATGCTGAGAAAAACTTTGGATGTTCTTCTAAAAAATGATCCTCCGTTTATATGTATCTGTGATTGTTATTCTTAAAATCCGCAAACTCAGCATGTGACATCCAGAAACAGAAAATATTAAGTAAAAGAAGAGATCTAGGACGAAAAAGTACATACCCTAAATTTATAAGGTATCTTCAGAAATCCACTATAAGATCCAGTGTGTTTCCAATAAAGTGGCCAACGATGCGGACGTAAGTCCAGAAAAGTAGGTCGGTACAATAATCAACTGGTGAAACCTTTCCATGATTGCATATTTTCCAACGGCTCATGCTATAGTGACATAAGAAACTGACGTCATCAAACAGCCCAACTCCTCGTGCAGAAAGAAGGGGGGGGGGGTCGCACGAGGAGTTCGGCAGTAAAATTAATTATCCTGATATAAAACTAGCCATCCCTGCCGAAGGAAATTCAGTAAGTGCGTTTAAAAGAAACAACGCGAGTGGTCACGCGGATGGTAAGCCCGCAGTCGCGCAACGCGCAGTAGTAAAAACTTTTAGACCGCTTTGTGCACGCCGACACGGACCGCAGACGTCGAAACTGCAGCCCGCATCGACCAGTCCTGTCTCTATTCTCCACCCAGAATTCCCGACCTTTCGTAGACACGGGCTTGATACACAAAGGAAGCTGCTTCGTCCGCCGTCTATGTCTGGTGGGCAGTCAGCTCATATAGGGAACTCGCATGCCACATGAAAGCGAACCATGCACCCAGCTCACAAGAAGCATCCATAAAAGGCATACGACCTTATTCGACTCAGGCCAAGTCGTGTACTCCCACGGGCCTCGGTCCAACAATACGTCTGTGGAGCGTTGAGATATAATGAAGAACCTTCCGCATTATCGAACTCCAGCAATCGATCGGACATCAGAGGAGTCAGTATTGAGTCCCTTACAAATCGATAATACGGAACACTCAAGATTGTGTATGGTGTCCTAACCCGCAAGTTCAGGGAATTACAACAAAAGTTGTCCCCTTTTCACCCTGAGATGAGTCACCAAGACTTTGGGACGTAACAATATACTGATCTAGTATAACAATATAACGTTTCTGTTTGAGAAAGGCCACTGCTTTTGATGCCTTTCTCAAACAGCAAAGACACAGGCAAAGCAATTGTGTTCCATATCACCTTTCACTAGACTGATTATAGCTCGAGGTCACTTACGCGATCCTCTACCTAGTACGCGCAATTACCGCCAGTGGCACCCTTTGCCCACTGTCACCGAGATCGGGCGGCCAATGGGCACATTATAAGGAAAAGGCACCACATTAACATCTGCCCTTTGCAAAACATAAATTTCGAAACTCCTCCGGTAATCCGCCAGACACAATATTGGTTTCTCTAAGTGCAATGTCCAGATCTCGACCGGGGGATATTTTCATTCAATTTCCCCTTTTTGGAGAGGCTCACGACTAGGAGGTGAACCGCAAGTTTTGCCGGCCACAAAACAATCTTAGGCCACAGGCTCAAGCATCATGGACAATTAAACTCCTAAAAGGCCGGAAACGTAAGACGGAGTACCCAGACTGCGTCTGACGGTATTGAATGCGATTGCGGCAGTCGCTGTGCGCTAAACAAGCGATTACGCCTGGAGATGGATGCCAACGCGGTGAATGAGGACGAACGTAAATCTCGGGGGCTTAAGAGACAGCGAAGATTTGGACGCAAGAAATCACCACAATGCAGCAAGACTTGGGAATACAATGGCAGCCGACTAGCGACACCAAAGAAAGTGGGGTACTAGTGCATTGTAGTGACTTAGTTTTGTGACTGTTGTTAGTTTTAACAGTGATCGTTGGTAATAAGTCAAACATCGATGGTGAACTTATCGCATTATTTATTATTATTATTTATTTAGGTACATAGGATTAGGTATACAGTTCATTCATAGGTCATGTAATCTTATAATAATTATATAAATTATTTAATAATTTATATAGGGAGGTTTAACACATCTTACATGACCTTTACTGCCAATAGCACATCAACTAGGCGATAATTTGGCCCGTCTCTAGATGTGCATATTTTTATGTAATTTTAAGAAATGAAGTGTTTTTTTTTTAAATAAATTATTTGGACCTACCACCTGTATATACACATAAATATACCAATTTTATAAAAAATATAGATATGTAATAAATATATACATTTATAGTTGTAATTTAATAAAATTTAATTAAGAAAAATAGATAAGTGATACTAAATAAATTGTCGTGCGTTGCAAAGAAGTTGATCAGATTTTACATATCCCTTGTTAAGTAGCCATCTATTAAGGTTTGCTTTAAATATTTTTATGTTAGATTAATTTTTCATGTCTTCACTAAGGGAATTATATAATTTTGGGGCTATGTAGAATATATGTCTCTGGGCAAATGTTGTCCTGACTGACGGAATTATATAATTGATACTCGCGGACATTCTTGTGTTCAGATTGTTTTGAGTTCGGGCGTGGTCATCTCTAGATTTGTAGAATGCAAGAAGCGCTTGCTTAATGAATAACTGTTTAGCTGATAGCACATGGGATTGGGAAAATAACAAGGCAGATGGATGACGCCGGTTTTTCCTGTGAATTACTCTCAATAATAATTTCTGCGCTTTTGTCAATCTATCCAGATTATCACCGAGCGGCGCACCATGCCGCGACTCCGTAGGACAATATACTCTGACACAAGGCCATGTATACCATTCTTATGGTTGTTTTGGACAGAATGTTGCGCAGCCGAAGAAATACATAAACCAGCTTTCTAATTCTCGAACTCAAATTTGCAATCTGATTTTCCCAACATAGCTTCTCATCTACCGTTATGCCTAAGTAGGAGACTGTTGCAGATTTGCTTAATTTAGTACATACACATCTATTCTTATCCAAGCATTTGTCGGTATGAATGGCAAGTGTTTGGTTGAGAACCTGGCTGGGATTTCCCCGCAAGCTGAAAGTGATAAATTTTGATTTCGCAGCATTTAGCGTTAAAATATGGTTGTCGATCCAAGTTTTAGCCAGTTCCAAGTTACTTTGAGCTTTGAAGAATGTATCATTCCAATTATTAGTCGCAGTAAGAAGGATGGTCGATGCCGCTAATTTCGCTCCGCAATCACTTCACCACCATATTCGTTATTACCAAAATAATATAAAGGTGAACATTGCACTTGTCAGAAAATCGATATAAATATGTTATATTTATTAATTTGTTTAAATCAAACGCGTTACGCCGCCTCTATCTATTATTCGTAATTTGCCTTGGCACTTTACGTGTGCCATTTCCTTATGGGAAAATCCACGAGGCTCGTCATGACGTGATTAAAGATAAAACAATGTCACCCCTCCATCGCTCCCCTAATTTGAACGCTAAGTAATTAAAATAAACAGTTTAACAGAAACAATTCAGCGTGGGAATATTGCTAAATTATCGCGGTTCGAGTGGTTCTATTTTGAAATATTTTGTTTTCCCGATGTTTCGCATTTTTTTAAAGAAAACAGGAAAGGGGAAATAATGTATCATCAACAAGCCATTTGTCTATTCGAGGAGATGACAGGGGTCTTTAATTTATGATAATTTTACTATAGAAAAATTTTATATTTTCGGATTGTCTTGATTATCTGGGAGGATTTACTATCGTTTAAAAAATGATGTTATTCAGGGATAATATCCCAATCAAATTGCTGTTCGACTGTAGCTTATGACGTTCAAATGAAATATATTCATATCCTTAGACCTATCGTGTTAAATTATATTTCTATTGATCGATTTTAGTTGCTGTGACAATTTTATTTTGATATGCTTATGGTTTTAGTGTATTCTAATATCTTTTTTAAATATCAAATAGTACATTTATTTGAATAACTATGCCATGCTAATTAGGCCTCGCCTGTATTAAGATATGCCTAATGTTTATTACATATTCATAGCTATATATTATATGATTCATAAGTTCTGAAACAAAGTTTTTAAATATTTTTTGAGGACATATTTATTGATTTTTGATGAACACTTTAACAATATATTATACGAAGCAGCCACTTTTTCTCTGCATTGGGAGGTTTTGCACTGCTCGGATAATGGCGCGCTTTAGAGACTCAATATTTGGGCGTCGAGTAGAGCAAGCCATAGTCTTTAAAACTAACCACAACTTGTAGTCCAATGGATTCAGGTCTGGGATACCAGCTGGCCAACCATCAGTGGAAATTAGGTGTAGTATATTTTTTGAATCCCTCTTAAGCCGTTTGCTCCTTTTGCACTGGAACGTAGTCTTGTTGAAAAGTCCACGGCTTGCTTGCGAACAATGTCTTGTTAAAAGGCTTCGCAACGTTTTTCAAGATGTTGGTTTGGTACACTTTCGCCAAAGTTTTGCCTCTATATATGATAATCCTCAGTTTAAAATGTTATTTAGTTCTACGGCAGATATATCGTGTAGCCAACTGATTTGTTACTTCATCAAGTACAAATTTGGAGTGGTGGTTCTGGGTAGCACTTCGAAGTTATATCATCATGTTTTCCGGTCATGTTCGTGAAATCTGTATAGTTTAAAGATGCGTCCTTTGAGATACCGTTTGTAGAGAAAAAATCCGCAAAAGACAAAACGGAGACGCGAACAGGCCCCCTCCGGCCCTAATTAAAAATTACAGAGGCGGACAAGGAAAACAAAATATTCGCAGGCAGAGCGTAAACGGGACAAAAGTCGGCCCCTTTTATGTCCCGGACTCTCTTTTATTTCCCCGCGGTAAAGTTATACGGCACAATACTCCGCTGAGCGGGCCGCTATCCCAAAACGATAACCTTAATCTCTTCTAATACCGCAAACACAGTGCGCAATTGCGTCGAGACGCCCACCACTAAAATTAGGACGATAAAAATTTATCGCCCGCACTTTATAGCTCCTGATTATTTTAACACTAACTCCAATATATTTAGCTGTCGCTACTTTCTGGCGATTGAGATGGATTACGTGCTAGAATCCTAGGGATCGGAGCAATGAAGGAACGTAAACCTACATGGTACCCTCAGAAAGTTTTGAGAAATGAAGACAAATTCTCACGTCACTGGGAAAGTTGCTGTGTAATACAAATTTATTTATTTATGTATTTATTACTCGAGAGAAAAAACCTAATTTGCTTATTTACTTCGAAATTATAACATAAAAAGGCAAGGGCGTAAGTTAAATTTAGTCTGCATCGCCAAGCTAAACAAGCTTGTGGTTAGGTGGAGAGTTAAATTAGTTAAGTGCAACGGCCGTCCGAGGGCAGGCAAATGTTAATGCTACATACGAACTTACGCAACGTAACATGAAATATAACGTGAAATGAAAGAATTTTCCGTCCACATTAGTGCAATGTATCATGCAATGTAACACACTTTGTAACAAATTCTCATAGTCTGGACGCCTTGCGCGTGCCAACTGTGCATTTCATGCGCACGCTACGAGCGTTTCGATTCGCGTGCGGAGCGATCCGTGATTCGTCGGTTTTTCGAACGAACACAAATAGGCGCGCAGTGTGCTCAGAGCGCCAGTGTGCTCATAGGACGGGTTGTGTTGAGACTTGCGCGAATGCGAATTGAACCAGGCACGGATACAGCTTGTTTCAGCAGACTGACGAAGTTTATCGCGCACGCCGGAAACAGATGCGAGTAGGTATATGTTCGGCTCGTACACGCGCTGCGGCCACACTGATGGAATGCTCCTTTCACGTTATATTGCATGTTACCTTTCACCAGTCTGTACGAAGCATTAGGTTTAAGTGTTAGTAAATATAACGCAAACTTAATTTAAATCATAAAATACGTAAGAATATAGATATGAAGGAAAGGGTAAATACATAACATGGAGTTATATAAATATACATAGTGTATTATACGCACCCAGTCATCCTCAAATACCCGCACTCAAATTTTGCTAGCAGTCTATATCGCGAATGCGTAAAGCTAGAATGCTACTCGAGATGTCGTCGGAAAGTGATTGATAGGCTTTATTAAACGGATGCATATTAGCGTAATAACAATAATCGAAAGTTTATAAATTTACAAATTTCAAAAATCTATACTTTTAGGAGTTTCGGCATAAATTTAATTGAAATATGAACAGAATTGAAATAAAAGACACCTATCGCTTTCAATTATAATTTGTGAACCCGTCATCTCAGGAAGTTTTAACGATATTAGATCGTTCTGTCTCTCGTACGAAAAATAATCCAGTTTACTAGTTTGGCAGATATCTCTGTCTGGAATTAAACTTCAGGATACCTCCTGCCTCCTGACTGGTTACCGGATCGAGGTCGCTTGCGCGGTCCTCTCCCTTATGAAGCCGTGATACGTCTGCCGAATCTATCGCGGACCACGGTAATCTACTGCCCGGCTTATTCACCCGGGATCGGGTGGCCGAATGGTCGTTTCAAGAGCAGTTGCCATAAGATTATCAACTACCCCCGCTCTATAGGAAACATTACTGTTCCCAGACGCTTCCGTCTGTTAATCAGAATGCAAAATCGATTGGCTGACACCGCACGGTACGCAAACCGTTCAGGAGAGCCCGAAGGTTGACTCCTGGTGGAGAATAGCCCGCAGGCCAGCGTCCTACCCTGGCTCTCCCTTCTGCGTGGAGGCCGCTGGATGGGTGTTGACGCGTTAGTATGGCCGACCCTGAACACATGGGATTTCGTGGTCATACTACAACAGGGCCCATTAGCTCCCCGAAATAAAAAAAATAAGAAGAAAGATCCGCTCGAGAAAAATCAGTCCAAAAATCCCGCAAAGTCCAGTACCGAGTGATCGATAGTTACAGGAGCGCCGAAGAAGAAAATTGAATACTGAATAGTGAATAAAATTCTAGAAGACTGGCACGACTGAGACGGCCTCATTTTTTAAAGTAAACAAATATTTCGGTTAGCGTGGTGTATTAGGATGACCTTGTATCCTTAGGCAGGATGGGATAAGACCGAGACAGGAAGGGATCGGTCAGGCGCGCATCCATTGCCACCCAGCACCCCGCTCGATAAGGCGTCAAAACCCCCGAGGGGCCACAAAAGACCGCAGAATTTTCACAATAGCCTGCGCGAAAACTTTCCACCAATAATGTTACACAAAAATAACTGAGTAATGGCCTCCGACACACCACACAAAACGTTCGCCGAAATGTGTTTTCACACATAAAGTATGATAAAAGAGTTAGAGGGTTGACGTAAATTCTTTTTGGCTACTTATATTATGGTCACCCTATTGTAAAAGTGTGCTCTTTCACACTACTGGCAACGAAGGCACACGGAATATACTACGTTGTCAAACAAATGCACATATTACTAGATATATAAAGGAAATTCAAAATTAGAGAATGTTATTACAGAATCGATACTGAAAACGAAAAAGTCGCGATTGTCCTTAAATTTTATGATGAAATACATGGCAAAATTTCGTCAATTGACATTTTCAGCCAAATAACATTTTCGTTCTCTAGCAATTCCTTGAAAATTCAATTATTTGTTATAAATGCATAAAATCGAAGAACTGATATCTGAGAAATATATGAATAATATCTTTGTGTCAATCTAACTAACTGAAAAATGTTTACTTGATTGAGTTACTAAAATTAAGATGAAAAAATCGTAAAATGAATATGTTGTATAAAGTTAATATATTAAACTAATGAATAGGTATTTTTTTTATTAAGTCCAGAACTCCTTACAATCTCATAGAATCGATGCAAACAATTTCCCATGACTTCATATCGCATTCGATAGCATTATTGCCAAGGCCTTTGACAAGGTTTGGACAGTGATTTTGATTTTAAAACACCGATCGAACCCCGGATCATGTGGTGCTCTATCAAGCAAATGGCGTGAAGCAGGGAATCCTTATTTTTCTCAAATGTAAAAAGAACTGAAGACCTGACACAACAGTTTAAAAACCACAATATTGAAGTACGACTACCATTGATAGGTACATGTTTTGTTACTTTGTAGTATTGTTGTAATAGTGTGTACTTGACTATCTATAGTTCCAAGTATCAAGTAGGTTCATAAAATGTGAAAATTAGTTGTTAACTGAGTGCCGAGTAGTAGGGAAATAGGTACTTGACCGTAAAGATACTATTCCCGCTTTTAGACTTAAAAGCCGCTGTGGCTATTTGGAGTGCGACGGCGACGGGCAGTGGCGCACAATGCATCTGTTTACTCGTAGTAGATGTTATGTGTTATTTGTAGTAAAAATATTATAAATCTGCTGAGTGAGGAGGGTGATAAACTAAACATAGCTGATGAATGTTTCGATGCTAACAAATTGTGCTAAATTCATCAAAAACTGATAGCATAAACTTTGCTAGAAGGGAAAAAGCAAAAAGGATGTATTTTTTTAAACTCTGTCTTCAGTAAATAAAACCAATTTCCTCGGCATTACTATCCACAAAACGCTAAAATGGATATCACATATCTATAACTCTTGTAAAAAGCTGGCTGCAGCAACCTATGCCCTTAGAAAAATAAATTTTCTGGCGGTAGAATCGACCGCACCAAAATGTCATTTATTTATTTATTTATTTACAAATCAACATTACAACTCACACCAATTGGTTGATGTGATACATAAATATAAAAGGCGTTAAATATGCAACCTGAAGCATTCAAAATAGTAAGAGTAACAAAATTAATTAAAAAACAATAACAAAACATTCGATCTTATTCTAGCATAAACAGATAGTGCAATGCACATACCTTGAAGAGATGTGGGCTCGCAGTAAAAATATCCAGGTCTGACGCTGTCGAACATAGCGCATTTATGTATCGCAAGGCACGCGTAAAGAGACTATCGACTTAAGTTGGTACGCGAGGACGGCTTCGCAAATAGAGTATGTGACCGAGCTCGAACGTAGTTATCCGAAACAAAGAGACAAATCTTTGCTAGCATGCTGAGATTATCTACTTTGCCCCGGACCAGCTTAAAAACTTAGGCCATGGTGAGCATTTCACTACGCAATTTAAGGGAATTATAGCACACCATGCCTAGTAAGAAATCAGTAGGGTATAAGTAGGGATAATATCCGTATTTCTTGAAATATACAAAGCGTAAAAAACAGTTTCGTTTTTTTCAGCATTGCGATATAAAGATCCTCATGTGGATTCCATATAACTGCATTTGTTTTCAATCTACTTCTCACAATTGAATTATACTATGTGTGCATAACCCGGACATTGTGAAAATGCTTTAGGTTCCGAATAACAAAACCCAGTAATTTAGTAATAAAAGTGGACTTAGATAAATCAGTGATGTGCTCCTTGTACGTAAGCTGAGAATCAAAGAGAACTCCTAGATCCTTCACCTTCGTAACTCTAGTTATTGAGATTAAGATACGGAATTTTAATCTGTAGATATGCAATTAGAGCCACAAATTGTTGGTACTGCGAAAACAAGCAGTTCGTGCAATTTTGGGGATTCTACTGGGAACGCATTGTATATTACTATTTCACAAATTAAAATTAGGACCCTCGTATTACAGTACATATAAGGGTGCCTGTTATATTCTAAAGAAAATGAAGGCGAGTGCGAATCAAACCCAGATCGCCATAATTATTATATTCGTCATCCTAACACTATATTTAGGAAGGGCCGGCTTAAGTCCAAAAATCATTTATGCATACTAACTATGTATTATTAACTTTATACTATTATATATTTTAAGTATTCGCTTTAAAGACTTCTTTTAGTAATGCTATTTGTTTTTCGCGTCATTTAATATATTATGTTGTATTGGACATTTCAATTTGTGCGTTGTTTGACGCCGTAATCTCAAAGGTCCAATAATTAAAAAAAGACATATATATGAATTTGTGAGTGATTAATAAAACCGCAGTTATTACCTACTCCAAATTTAAGAGTAGTAAAGAAAACATACTAATAACGAGTAAGTTATTTGTCATCAGGAGGTATAAGTATATAATGTGACATATACTTGTACTGTTATGTAGTAATCTTTCTCAAATGTATTTTTTTTTGCAATTTAACCAAATTACGAGCCTTTCTATATGTTAGAGGTATAGTCTACCTAGTCCTAGTCTTTTTGAAAAATAAAAATGAATGAGATTTTAATTATGGTGGACATAATTTTTTTTTAGCATTTGTTTCAGGAAAGTAGAAAATAGTCCTGTCAGTCAGTACAGTCATTTCTATTATAATAACCATCAACATATGAATATTAACATAATTATTGATTTTTATACTATTAACACTTTATATATTTCTAAAACATTACAGGAAACGAATGCATTGGATTGTTTTTTTAAAGACCGACTAAATATTGTATAAAATAGAAGGTCACCTTAAATACCGGCTATCAGATAAGAATAAATAATGAATCGACTGTAATTTAAATGGATCAGGGTTGGCGGTAAATGTATCTGAATGTGGTGCAATCAAGTTACTGCCATTCAAGCCACGTAAAATACGCATCAAACAATTCCACTTTGTAAGATTAGTGCACGAGAACATTGCAACGAAAATATAGTGGTCTCGAGCACGAAGATAATTATGAAACACAAAAAGATCCACTTTAGCTAGAAAGCTATTGTTATAAGTTTTGTCTCGAATTACATATATTGAATAGATAGGACATGGACAACATGGGCTATAATTATCGTTGTCTCTTCTGAGACAAAGATGATTATAGCCCAACTAATATATGATAATATTTTTGGTCGGATATATAAATGGATAATATGATCAAAAATCACCAAAATCACTCCTGTGTATTTCCAAACTCTCAGTAGTTCCATGCAGATTCCAAATGTTTCCATGCGGCTTCGAACAATCGAGTTGTACAACGTGCGCATAACCCGAATATTATTGAAATGTTCGGATTGCCGTATCACAAACCCGAGAATCTTGAAAGCAGTCATAAATAGTTAAATAATGTCTTCCTTGAAGTTGCTTCAGGATTACTTGGATGATTCAATAGGCGGTCCAAGTCCTTGACTTTAGACACTCTGAAAAGCCAATAGCAGCGGTGAAGTATTCATATATTAGATGAACAGGCGATCTCATGTGTTATCAGTGAATATCTCTAGATTGACTCTATGCCTAAACTGCATCACACTGAAAAGGCTCGAAGGCCTCACTACTTTCAGTGAATAAAAATAATTTCTACAAACAATAAACATCAGGCAAAGTGCTGATATGACAACTTTACTCATATGATTAACAAATAAGTTAAATAACAACTTCCCTAGTTAGATGTATTATTATGTATCTAAAATGGATTGCAAGAAAACATTATACAATTTAGCTCCCTAATTATTTTTGTAATATTTGGTAATGACGTAACAATTCTAGCACTGAGTGCTATGGTGCTGCTCGATTCACTGTACGTTAAAGCAAATGTGGCGGCGTCGCACAGTGTTTCGTTTCCTACAAGCTAGACGTTAAAATATAATTTAATTGCTCTAGAATTAGAGTTAATAAATCCTTTTCATAATGATATCATTTTCACCCAAATTTATCATCAACATTTTGCTTTCATGGCATAGGGAAAGTACTGTGAACGCACTTCCGTGTGTCTGTGTGTATTCCTCCACGATAGCGCCCAAACACTTCATCCGATTGAGCTGAAATTTGGCATGCAGGCATCATTTGGTCATGGCAAGAGTTGAAAAGGCATTGTGGTTGCAGTCGGTTCAACAGGGTGCGCGCTAGTCATACTTCGATCTTAAAATATTGGACTATGATAGTCACTTGATATCGGGTGGGGAGGGGGTGGTCGCGGGGTGATAGGGAGGAGTTCCCGGGGACGCAGGGTGTGGGGGGGGGTTGTCTACTAGCCGGGAACGTCTTGGGGTGACACAACCGATGTTTTACTATATTTGTAGTAAATTCAGTGGCATTAAAATGGTATTTTATCCAATATGATGAAAAACGGTATTTTCTTAAATAAGTATGGCCAAGTTTAATATTTTTTTAACCAAATTTTACGATTTTACAATATGCATAATCGATTGGCTGACGCCGCACGGTGCGCAAGGCTTCCAGGAGCGTCCAAAGTTTGACTCCTATGGGAAAACTGGCCCGCAGGCCAGAGTTAGGACTCAGGCCCGCACTTCTGCGTGGAGGCTGCCGGATGGGTGTTGCCCGTGCGTTTGGCCAACCCTAAACAGATGGGTCTTAGTGGTCAAACTGCACCAGGGCCCATTAGTTCCCCCGGAAAAGTGTAAGTGTCAATGTCACTCATCAGAATTAATGTGACGCGAAACACTGTGCGTCGTCGCGGGTATCGCGGGCGGCGGCGGCGTCTCACGTCGCGGCCATAAACTGTAAACTCTAATGTAGTGTGCGCCGACGTAGAATAGCCCCAACGAAAACTTTACGGTGATATATTAAAGTTGCCCCAGTACGGGGCTAGATGGCGGCGGGGTGAATTAATTAACCGGCCGCACCGCGCCGCCAGACAATATGAACCCAAATTGGACGCGGACGACACGCACGGCAGTGACGTCACTTGTTGCCCGAGAATCGGCTTTGTAATCTCGTTTGATAACGATAAGAAATCAGCCAGTCGCTTGTTATCATGTCGTTTACGTGTATTCGTGTTGTCTAGAGACCCTAAAATAGAGTATATTACAGATGGGCGGTGTCGACAACAACGGGCGAACCCGTCACCCCAGGCTGGTACAACGATGTGTTATCATCTTTTAGCCGTGGGATGATCGTAGAAGACAAACAATGATAATCCATTATCTAGCTCCGCCAACTAGCTCGCGAGATTCCAACCCTTACCGCCCGCCGGCACCAAGTATTTAACCCAGCGGGCAGATTGGTTACAGGTTCGAGGTCGCTTGCGCGGTCTTCTTTATTGTGTATCAGTGATTCGATGTATACCGAATCTATTCACCCGGTAGCCGAATGGTCGTCGCAAGAGCGGCTGCCACAGGAGAAAACCAACATTTTCCAGACCCTCCCGGCTATCTGTCGGAGTGCACAGTCGATTGGCTAAAGCAGCACGGTGCGCGAACCGTCCAGAAGCGCCCGAACTACGATTCGCAAGGGAACTGGCCCGCAGGCTCAGTTTCCTATCCGGGTTCGCACCTCTGCCTGGTGGCTGCCGGAGCCGACCTGTGAGTTCGGCTTACCCTTACACATTAGTCATAATGGCTCAACTGCACTAGGCCCATTAGCGCCCATTAGAAAATATTACAAACTAACCTGCAAAATAAAATCGTAGATGTTTTGGTACAATTTATTCAAGAACCTTTAACAAATAACTCACAAAAAGGTCGATCGGCCTTTTAGGGTGGTTGACAGATCCGAGCATAGCCGTTTCGGCCGGCCTCTAAATACAGGAGGAGTTTTAATTAACCGGTATTCTTGAAGTGGGTAAATCAGTTCAAACAAATATGAAACTTTTGTAAAAATTTATGTGAAATTTTTCGTAAATTAATAATGAAAGCACTGAATCCGCTGGGCCATCTAGCGGTAGGTAAAATATCCCGAATATAGTTTATTCGCGATATTTTACCTTTTTCTAGATGGCTCAATGAGCTCAACGTTTGTCAAATTGTTAATAAAATTTACAAAAAAAATGCTTTGTTTTTTACCAAATTTTATCTAAAGTTGCTTTCTTGCTCGTACTGATTCACCCACTTCAAGGATTCCGGTTAATTCAAATTCGCCCCGTCGGCGCCGTTTTTGCGCGCGAAGGCTGGCTTCCGAAAGGTTAATAACTGGAGAATATTGAGAAGTACTACTGCACTGATAATTCATTAGTACTACGCGAGTATACAATGAAATATGAGCAATTTCAAAAACTTTTTATTTAGAAACTATTGAATTATATATATATATATATATATATATATATTTTCATATACCAACCATAGATAGTAAAAAGTGAAAAAAACTTACTGAATTTTTGAACGCCTATTCTTTTCGCTGATTGTACCTCCCAGAAATACCGTCATTATATTTCAGCATCGAAAACTCTGCCGGTTTCAATTTTACGACAAGAGTTATATGGTGATATTTCACAGAAGGGGGATTTGATAAACATTTATCTCCATATCTGATTAATATCTCGGCAGCTTCGTCGTGATAGAACGCAGAGCCATAAGCTAGTTGCCCCGAAATAAACGCAGCGGTCGCATCTATCACTCGACGCGTCCGCCGCAGGCGTTTTTATCTGTCGCCCACTCTGTTTGTGTTTTGGCCTAATCAATTCTTCGAGGATAATTTTCTGTGACAGTAGTGGTGTTTGAACAGCGCAGCTACAAATTCTGCGCTGTGTTGCCTTTGTTGCTGCATGGCGTTGTTACAGCTGGATAAAAGCCGTTAGAGAGATTAATTTATTCCATCATTACAAAACATATCGTCGTCGTCGATTATTTGATATAAAAACATTTTTGAATTTGATTAACCAGGTAGATATCAATATGACCTAATGAGTCTTTCAGAAATTGATGTGATTAGTAAATATCTTTTTAAAATGTTATTTTTTTTTTTGTTTTCCTATTTCTTAGTAGGCGATTTTTCTTAGTACAATTTATTTCTTAGTACAATGTATAAACAATGTATATGTTCTTATATGCATATGGGTAGTATCTAATTTTTTTTAAAAATATGTAATTTAATATTCTTCTGTGCTTCTATTTCTGAGTAGGCGTTTTTTTTTAATACAATGTATAATATTACTACACCAAAAATTATAAAATATTTATATGTTTGTACTTACATATGAGTAGAATTGGGTTCCTATTATTGAGACGGCGATTTTTCTTAGTACAATGTATTACAACAACCAATCAACCCTACTATATATATATATATATATATATATATGTTTGTAGGTGTATATGTTTAGTATCTAATATTCTTTTTAACATATAATCTAATATTCTTTTTTGTTACTATTTCTGACTGGGCGATTTATCTTAGCACAATGTATTACAAAAATAACCAACCCCACTCTAAAATATGTATGTGTATATGTGTAGTATCTAATATTCTTTTTAATATGTAATATACATAATATTCTTTTTGTGTTACGATTTCTGAGTGGGCGATTTATCTTGGCACAATGTATTACAACAACCAAACAATCCTACTCTAAAATATGCATATGTTTGTAGGTGTATATGTGTAGTATCTAATATTCTTTTAATTATGTAGTATAATTTTCTTCTTTGTTACGATTTCTAAGTGGGCGATTTACCTTAGTACAATATATTATAGCAACCAACCAACCATACTCTAAAATGTGTGTATGTGTAGTATCTAATATTCTTTTTAATATGTAATCTAATATTCTATTTTGTTACAATTTCTTAGTAAGCTATTTATCTTAGTACTTTGTATTACAACAATAAACCAACCCTACTATAAAATATGTGTATGTGTAGTGTATACAACCTTGTTATTGCACACAACCGACAGAATTCGATTACATTTACATTAATTTATCCCAACGGAAAATGGTGACCCAGCTAGGAATCAAACTTATATATCTTACAATCTTACAATAAAAGATCCGGCGACCTACTTACCATGCTACTGGTATTTTCTCTAAATAGTACTGTCATTTAGATCTATAATTATCAGAACAGAAGTAGGAATTTCCTCTGTGGACTTATTTGCAGAAAGTCTGCAACCCCTAGCAACTAGTAATAAGATGAAACGTACAAGTAAGTACCTACTTTTGCTACAAGTACCTACTTACAGCAAAAGTAAGTTAAGCAAGATTAAGTAAGTACAATACACTAGCGTTGGGCTGAAATTGGTTTTACTCTGGCAGCTCTAATCAGGTCACCTATATAACGAATTATTTAAGGAATTTGTAAAGGAATTTTCCAAATCTCATAATTACTTTATGAAAGTATGATATTTTAAAATGTACGACATTTCCCGACAATCATTTTTCTGAAAGCAGATTATTTGTTAAAAAGACCGAAATTTTCTGACAGTACGAAATTTTTAAAAGTACGATATTACCAGAATAGATTATACTTTCTGTAAATAAGATATGTCGTGAATGTGTCATATTGTTGAAAAGTAGATATTATTTCAATACGATACTTTATAAAAGTACGATTTTTTTTTCATCTCTGCCTGGACTTGCTCCGATTTACCTGACTTCTTACTCAATTCTCGTAGCATTATGGGCATTCATAATATTGTAGAACCCTATTGTGAAATCAACTCATCACTCGTACTTTTCTTCATCGTAGGGGTGATGTCCGATATTATAGTTATTTCGTACTAAAATAAAAGAAACTGAAAGCCATTGAAAATATTATTATTCGTTTATGTAGTTATAAGGTTATTTAATTCGAATATCACATTAAAAAAAAAACAAATATATTGTTCAATTTAAGTTCGGGTAATCTTGAAAGGAGCTACTGCATTTTGTCTAAATGGCAAACATGGTAAAAATTCTGCAATATAATAGTATAAATTCTAAATCTAAATAAATTAAACTTAACAAAACCCAAATCAATAATAGTTAATTTTAAAGCATATACGTAAAAAACCTAGCTTCTAAGTTAGATGCCGACATTTGCCATGACACGTTCAAATATTTCACCAGTGACTAATGTCCACAATTGCGTAATGCATGCGAAGCGCAAAGTGATTAGCTGTGCACTTCACTCATGACCATAGCCCTAATACAAGACACAAAACCACACTATAAGGGCGAAAGTGAGACTTAGTAAATACCAGCTTTCATATCTATATCAGCATAAAAATTTACAATTCGTTACTCTCTGCCATAATATAATTGGAGGCGGTTAAATCACGCATATATTTACAGTCCCTTTTATGGATTTTTCTTGATGTTTTTTTTCTGAATTGATTAAGAGTTTGTGACAAATATATAAATATACATATTGACAGAGGTAATTCGTGTCAGTCCCCTTTCGACCTTTCACAATAGACATTAACTTATAATGAATTAAGGGCAATATTGATTATTCGCTGTTAATTTCTTCTAATATTTTATTAAGATATTCCCAAGGGTAACTGAGTTTTTTATGACAAAGAAAACACTGTGTATCGCTACCATATATGATTAATATATATTTGAGTAAATAAGCATTGTCCATTTCATGTCCCTTTCATGCGCCTGAACTATGGACATATGTGTCCAATATCTTCAAAATTATTCTGTAAATTATGAAATACGAATAATTAATAAATTATATTTTTTAATGTTATTGAGACATCACAATCTTAAAATTAGCAAGAAAAAATATTCTTTAAAAATATTCTTTTTTTTGAATCACAAATGACCATCAAACTTTGGTGATTTAAAATATTTATGGTGAAATTTCCAATTACATTTTTTCTTTTAAAACGTTTTTTATTAAGTATGATTTCCAAGTTAAATAATAAAATAATCAAATTTTGGAGAAAGTTGTAACTTTGCATCTTTATGGACAACAATTATGTCCCATCAATTTATGCAAAATCTATTGAACCAAGTTTCACTAAACTTGGCATACAAGTTATTTACATAGTCATAGTCTTATTTTATTAATTCCAAAATATACATGCTGTGGAATGAGTCATTTTGCATTGTCGCAAAATTAATAATATCTTCATTACATGTACATATACTTTTATATATCAGGTACCTACTTACGGTTCAATAATTTAAAAAAAACACACTTAAATTGCATAAAAATACAATACTACTCATTTTTTTTTAATAATCAAGAAGTTTTCCAAGAATATTCAGCACTATAGAGTCACAGCACTATAAATATAAAAACGAAATTACTCTAAAAGAAAATTATAAAAAATACTGTAAAACATATAGAAACAATCCGTTTCATGTTTAATTATTAAAACATCACATAATTAATAATTAAAAAAAGTTTATTCAGCAATAAACAAATAGATTTTATATGTGCTATAATTACATTTTAAAACCTACGACAATGTTGTTCAATTCATCTAAATTATAGAGAGCATAGATAGCTAGTTTTCTTTTTATGCACTTCTTGAATTCTTTTGAATTTTCAGTTTTTCAATTTCTATGGTAGCAGATGGAAAAATTAATAGCCCAAATATAAAAATGATCTCTGGTATAAATACAGCCGCACTTTTAAAATCACGATGTTATTCTTATTGCGAGTGTTATGTTCGTGAAAACATCGCTTTTTAACAGTATTTTGTATCGAAAAATTTTCTTTACTCAACCGCTAAGCTTATGGTCCTCAAAGGGATAAATTCTTCTGATGCCAACTCCTCCAAAGTTAAGTGTCTTTACATTATTGCTAGTAATATCCGTCCGCGTGCAAGGCAGTAGGAAATTCTCCGCTATCTCCCTTCCAGACACGCGGAGGAGCTGACGTCTCGGTTGCGGGTCGGTCGCCGGTGCAGAGCAGCCAATCTTTTACTGGTGCGGCAGTAAGAGGTTTTACGGCTTGGAATGTTTATGCAGTGCTAGGGTGCGCCACCTTAATATACCTTAATGGTGGCTGAAAGTGCTCCGCCTGTACTAGATACCCCATTCAGAGTGACGGCGCTGATAGCAGCACGGTCGTCGCGTCGCCGCGTCCGAAGAATGCGTTTATCTACTACGTTAGGGGGAAGTCCCCTAACGCCGGACGGCACCTATTGTCGGACACTAATAGTATCTCGACAAGTCGCGGCGCGATCGATACAAAGACGGGTGAAAAGGGTGCGGGAAAAAGTACGGTTTTCCTTTACGTTGCGTCTTGTCGAGATACTATTATTGTCCGACGGTAGGTGCCGTCCGGCGTTAGGGGACTTCCCCCAAAAGAATCTTAAAGACGTCTTCTAACGGAAAACGCACTTTAAAGGAGAGTGCATAAAGATACTGCTAGAGGGTCATTTTGTATGACGTGCAGATTTGTACCATTTTTTTTCACGACTGCCCAACAAAAAGGAGTGTAATGTGTTCAGGGTATATCTATGTATGTTTTCCGTTTCTTTAATCCACTATAATTTCTACGTGCACAAACCGATTTAGAAGTATGTGATATTGTTAAAATTGTTATGTCATCTCAAGTGTTATAAAGTACCTTAACCGTTTAAATATTAAGTAAATGATTGCCTAAATATCCAAATTTCCAAATGTTAATAAATTAACATAAATATATCGTATTTCGTGTCAAATAAAAGGTCTGTTTGATGACATTCCAAAAATAAATTTGTATATATATATATATATATATATATATATATATATATATATATATATATATATATATATATATATATATATATATATATATATATATATATATATATATATATATATATATATATATATATATATATATATATATATATATATATATATATATATATATATATATATATGAATGGTTCAGAATATCCGAAAGAGCGGACGCCAGGGTCGATAAATCTTCCCTAAAAGTGAGACCCTCTTACAAAGGGTAGGAAACATAATTAGTCACGGACGCCGAGGATATGAGATTCCTTGAAAAATAGCTGATAACTCAAAGGAAAGGACAGAAAGGGGCTATAAAATATAAAATAAACGAGCGGTCGACCCTGAAACACGAGAATCCAGGGACCGACAACGTTCCCATTCAAAATAAATCGTGAAAAGGACCCCTTAGTAACACATGGTAACGATAAATTCCCTGGCGAGGCGACTGGCAAAAGACTACGAAATAAAAACCGTGGACGTTACAAAAAATCATACATACTCCAAATCCCACAATTCCCCCTAGAAATAATATAGTTTAAAATGTAAAGAAACTTGCATGATTAATTAATTAAGCATAGCATATAGTATTTCGTTTAATGTAAAGTAAAGCGCTAGGAGAGACAACTTAATTAGCCAAATTAACGATCTAACAGTAATATTAACTTGTTACTAATGACCTGAAACTAACCTATGTTTAAGACAATATGTACTCGGGAAAGGTGGCGTTGGCGACGAGAATCTGTAATAACAATAATAATAATAATAATAATAATGCTTTATTTAAGAGGAAGTAGTACGAAAATTATGTCTTAAAAAACTACCCAACTAGGTTCATGCCTGTACTAGGGTAGATTCTTTTCTTTTAAATTAAGCAAATAATATGTCTATAAAATGTTTAAATGTACGACAGAGACAACTAGTGTATTCGCTTCTCGCTCTAGCGTGCAAGCGAGGAAGCATGATCGCGATGTCTCTCTCAAACGGGGTTGCATCTGTTGTGCGCCCTGTCTCGTTATTGGACAAAACGTGTGCGGCGCAGTAATAGGGGTGTGTTTAGAAATTTCTGGAAGGATCTAGACCAATGAGAGGTAAGGGCGGTCGCTATCTTAAAAAAAATGTAATGGCGATCGACGACAGAAAAGAGCGAAAGCTTCAGTTGTAAATTGGCAAAGGATCAGCGTGAACGCGCCGCGATCCAAGCACCGGGACTTAGTAGTAAATTATAAGTACTCGGAACTCAATGTAAAAATAAAGATAAGTGACCGAATAAAAGAAAGTCTCGCGAATAAAAGTGTTTATTTTCGACGGAAGCTTATCCTGCGTGACCTGAGGAAAGTGAGGTTCTATCACGGAAGCCTCTCGCCGAACTAATTTCCTTGTGAGGTTGGAATCCACCAATCGTTCGAGACAACCACCCCTGAGAGAAAAACCAACCTAGCTGGTGAGTGATTACCATTTGAATACAGTCCAAGGTGAAAACCATTGAAGATAATCGAAGGGGTAATTACCCAGCACAAAGGGGGTCGCGTAAATTCACAAGTAAAGTGGGTTTATGCAAACCGGGTAAAAATCCCAACCATCGTGGTCCTCCGTCAAGCCGAATAAAGAAAATCGGAAAGAAAAGTGACTTTGGATCAAGAACGAGAAAAGAAAAATAAAAATATGGATTCGAAAAGCACGCAATCCGAAAATCCAAGATCTTCATCGCGCGCCTGGTCAGAGAGCAGCAGAAGAAGCGAGCACGTTCAGGAACTGCGAGCAGCATCTGAAGAACTTCGAAGAGTGAACCTCCAAAAAGCCAAGAAAAAAGCTGATAAAAATAAATTGGATGCGGAACTGAAAAAAGTGGCTGCGCGGCGCACGGCGCGCAGAGCGGCTGAAGAAATCGAAGAAGAGGCTGACATGGACCTTCAACGAGCAGCGATGCAGGAAGAACTGGATGCAGCGGAAGAAGACTCGCGGCATGCTATGAGGATGCTGGAAATTGTCTCCGAAACCTTCGGGACAGAAACGAGCAGTCAGGAAAATGATCGCGACGTCGCGGGGGACAACACGGCAGCCAGCAGAGTGTCGAGATGGGCCGAGTATCAAACTCCAGCTGCTGAGACGTCCCCAGAACCCTGGGGGGGAACATTCGCAGAAGAAAATGGAGAAGCGGCACGGCGGCGTGAAGACGGCGGGCGATCGGAACCGGGCAACGCGGCGGCGTCCGGCGCGACGGTGGCGGACGGCGCGGCGAATGCGGGCGGCGCGGCGAATGCGAGCGGCGCGGCAGCTGCGGACAACGCTAGGGCAGAGACCAAGGCGGTGTCGGCGGCGGCGGTAAAGGCCGCCGCTGATACGGACCTGGGTACGAGCAGCGATGGAATTAGCAGCTCGAGCGAAAAAATGATAAAAGAGGTATGTAGGATTTTTTCTGTAGCGTCCACAAAACCGCATTTTGCAAAAGAGTTACCTTCATTTCACGGGAATCCTTTAGAATTCGTAGCCTTCAAAGCTATTTTCAAACAGTCGACAGACGTAATGCATTTAAATGATGCACAAAACTTATTGCGTTTGCAGACAGCATTAAAAGGTAGAGCACGCGAGGCAGTGACGGGTTTGCTTTTAAGTCCTGACAACGTGACAAATATCATGACCACGTTAGAGGCGCTATTCGGTAATACGAATTTAATTATTCAGAGAACGATAGCGGATTTGAGGAAAGAAAAAGGGTTATCTGATAGTCTAGATGCAGACGGTTTAATGCGATTTGCGTGCCAGATAAAAAATCTGGTCGCGACCGTAAAATCGGTAAATAAATTAGAACATCTTTATAATCCAGACTTATTGGCTTCACTTGTGGCAAAATTGCCAAAGAACTTATTAACTCTGTGGCTAGCTGACAGGGGAAGGGTTGGTTTAAACGATCCGGTATTAGTTTATTTCGCATTATGGTTAGAGAAATTAGCGATCAGCGCACAAGACGCCGGTCTGTGTACCGCAGAGCTCCCTAGGAAAAGTTATGATAACCCGCGAGACAAGAGACAGAAAGAAACGGGCTCTAAAAGATATATTTTACATACCCAGGGCAAAGAAGACCCTAAGTGCCCTCGGTGTGAGAAATCCCATTATTTAAATAAATGTGAAGAATTTAAAAATCTAACTTTAGCAAGCCGCTGGGATGAGATAAAAAAAATGCGTAGGTGTTTTAAATGTTTAGGGCACAACCACGGCCGAAAATCGTGTTCGGCATATAAACGGTTTCCAAAGGGCAAATATCATTATCTGCTGACCGCCCCGCCGCCTGCGAACGAGGCGGACATCGCGGCGGCGCCGCGCGCGAGCTCCGAGGTAGTGGCGAACGCAGTATCTGGAGATCAGGTCATTCTGCAAGTATTACCGATAACCGTAGTTGGAACCCGGGGTAGAAAAACATTATATGCGTTGTTAGACGCAGGCGCGACTGTTTCACTCATTGATCAGAGCGTGGCAATAGAACTAGGCATTCGAGGCCCGACGCAGGGATTACAGCTCTCTGGAATCGGGAATATGAGAGAGAGTAATAGCAGTGCCGAAGCGGTGTCCTTCAAAGTAAGGGGAGATTTAGGTAAGAAGGAATACGTAGTACGAGCTTACAGCGTAGCCTCGTTAAATCTACCGGAGGTCAAAAGCGTGATAAGTGCGCAGAGGCCGATCGGAGGGATGGTGCGTTCGACTCAGGCGACGACCGTAAAACCTGACCTGCTCCTGGGAGCTAATTGTTGGGAACTGATAGTCTCTAGAGGATTAAAAATGGTAGACGGGGGCCTATCGGTATCTAAAACACTCCTGGGGTGGGTGGCTATCGGCGGCAATAACGCTCTCGAACGAGACATTAGGTACCCGGCGCTATGCTTTAATCAGGAAAATGAACCTTCTTTAGATAAATTACTTGAAGAAAATCTGAAGCTAGAGTACGATTGGCCACAGAAAAAGCGAAAGCTTCAGGCCGATGTTAGGGCTGAAAAAATCTTAGAAGATACTACTTCTTTAAAAAATGGAGTCTGGGAGACAGGTCTGTTATGGAAAGAGGTGAACTTTTCCGTACCAGATAACCGAGACATGGCAATGACTCGGCTGAGGTCAGTGGAACGGAAAATGGACTCCGACCGTCTTTATGGAGAAAAATACTGCCAGCAGATAGAGAGATATCTAGCTGAGGGGTATGCTTCGGAAGTCGAGGAAAAACAATTAAAAAACCGCCCTCGAGTGTTATTTCTTCCGCACCTGGGGGTTATTCACCCCGCGAAGAAAGACAAAATTCGTGTCGTTCACGACGCTGCGTCCTCGGGCGCAGGCGGGTCACTAAATAGCATGTTATTAGGTGGACCAGACTATTTAAATAGCATATTAGGAATTTTATTACGATTCCGTGAAAATGCAATCGCTTTCACGGCCGACATACGAGATATGTATCTTCGGATAAAAGTGAGAGAGGAAGATAGCTTCAGTCAGCTGTTTCTCTGGCGAGGTTTCCAGCGTGAAAGTCCTCCAAAAATCTTAAAAATGGACTGTCTAATATTCGGTAGTTGTTGCTCCCCGGCCTCCGCGATCTACGTAAAAAATAAAAACGCAGCTCGGTTTAAGGACCAGTACCCAGCGGCTGTAAAAATAATAGAGCGCGATTCGTACGTTGATGATTTGCTGGCGGGAGTAGACACGTTAGAGGAAGCAAAACAAGTCATCAGGGAAATTAATTTGATTCATACAGCTGGGAATTTCACTATGACCGGTTGGGCTTCAAATAAAAACGAGGCTTTAACCGGGATACCAGAAGAAAACCGCGCGCTCGCGCAAGTATCTCTGGAAAAGGGTGAGTTGACGTCACAACGTATATTAGGCTTGACGTGGCTACCTGCCTCTGATCAGTTAGCATTTAATGTGAGCATGGACCGCCTCAGCGAAGATCTGACGACGGGAAATAAGATTCCGTCGAAGCGGGAAGCGCTAAAATTAATAATGCAGCTATGGGACCCAATGGGTGCGCTTTCACCGCTAACTATAAGGGCTAAACTGATCATGCAGCAGGTATGGAGTAGCCGAGTGGCCTGGGACGACGAGATCCCGAGCGATGTAGTTAAATATTGGCTCCGGTGGTTGCAAGAACTGAGATTAGCGCAAGGTGTGCGAATCTCACGTTATAATGGCGCTACCAAACAAGCAGGTGAGAAAAGGCAATTGCACGTATTCTGCGATTCGTCCGAAAAGGCGATGTGCGCCGTTGCATATGTTAGGATTACAGGCTGTAGCGGCGAGCACAAGGTATCCTTTATGGCTAGCAAAACTCGAGTGGCACCTTTGAAAGGCAAACTGACAATCCCCAGGTTAGAACTGACTGCGGCGCTGTTAGGTGCTGAACTGGCCTCAAAAATAAAACAAGAGAGCGCATTAAGTTTCGATGACGTCTTTATGTGGACAGACTCAAAAAATGTGTGGTGGTGGATTTTGTCACAAAAGGAATGTCACCTCCAGTTTGTAGCAAATAGACTAGGTGTGATCGATGAGCTCACGTCTCCAAGACAGTGGCATTGGTTAGCAGGGAGCGACAACCCCGCTGATGATGGCACACGGAATACCACCAAGATAGATTTAAGCCCGGAAGGTAGATGGTTCGCGGGACCTGCTTTCTTGCGTGGCAGTAGAGAACACTGGCCGCTCCAGGAGCCAACCGATCCGAAACCGGAAGAGAGAGCATTGTTAGAATTTAAGACAAAACTTGTACTAACAACGACAGAAAAAAATGAAAGCGTAATTGACATAGATAGATTTTCCCGGTACATGCGGGCGAGTCGAACCATGGCATATGTGAAAAAATTTATAGATCTGTGTAGAAAAAAAACCACGTCAAAAGTACTCGAAAGCGACGATATCGCAACCGGGAAAAAATTTCTGATCAAGGAATCACAACATCGAATTTTCGCACACGAGATAGACCTGATACGTCATCAGAAAATATTGCCGAAAGACAGCCGTCTGTTCGGATTGAACGCGTATATCGACGCGGAAGGGTTAATACGGTTAGGAGGCCGGATCGAAAATGCGAACGACACACCTTTCGACACAAAAAGGCCATATATATTACACGGTAAGGATAGATTCACGGTGTTGCTCGTGAAACATTTACACGAGATTAATGCTCACGGCGGCGCTGAATTAATTTTATCAGTGCTGAGAGAACAGTTTTGGGTCATTGGGGCGCGACAAACGGTGAAAAAGATCTCACGAGAATGTGTCTATTGCACTATCCGCCGCGCGAAGCCTATGACCGCACAAATGGGCCAACTCCCACCCGCGCGAATAACCACTCGAAGGCGCTGTTTCCACACTGTAGGTTTGGATGCTTTTGGGCCGTTCTTCGTCACTAATCGAAAGAAAGTGGAAAAACGATATGGATTACTCTTCACTTGTTTTAACACGAGAGCGACCCATATCGAACTAGCTGGAGATTTGTCAACCAGCTCGGCCTTGTTAGCTATAAGACGTTTTATAGCAGCCAGGGGGAAGCCGCGGGAAATTATGAGCGACAATGCCACTGGGTTCCGCGGTGCGGACGCTGAATTAAGAAAAGTTTTGTCAGCTATCGACAACCATGAAGTGAGGGATCGTCTAAGTGCCGACGAGATAAAATGGAGTTTCTCCCCTCCTTCAGGACCCCATTTCGGTGGAGTTTGGGAGAGTCAGATAAAAACGGCAAAAAAATCGTTATATGCCATATTAAAGGAGCGAGCGCCAAATGAAGATGTGCTGAGAACATTATTATGCGAAGTCTCAGCGATGATGAACAACAGGCCGCTCTCGTATATATCTCTAGATACTCGGGATGAGAGACCTCTCACACCCGCAGATTTCCTATTAGGCCATGCAGATGATAGTACAGCGGTAGGTCAGAATAATACAACTGAGTTATCTAACAAAAATCACTGGAAACAATCGCAAATACTTGCTGATACTTTCTGGTACCGGTGGTCGAAAGAAGTACTTCCATTGTTGGTTAAACGACCTAAGTGGGCGACAAAGGGAACTCCGTTAAAAATCGGAGACTTAGTAGTCCTGCTAGATCCTTCCCTCGAACGCGGAAGGTGGGCCAGGGGTCGGGTAACTCAAGTTTTCCCTGACAAAACAGGCCAAGTGCGAATAGTAGACCTATTAGTGGACGGGAAAGTGTATAGGCGCCCTGTCAGTAAACTTGTAAAAATACATACAACAGCTGATCAGGCAGAAACAACTGTCACTAATGTCTAAGTGGAAAAAGCGAAAGTCTATTCGTCACAGTAGAAAATAAAAATAGTCTAGCTAGAATTTAAAAGTGAAAACGCAAGTTGACGTTTGTCTCGTAAGAAATGAAAAACGAAAGTTAACGGAAAGCGGTACATATTCTAAGTAGAATAATGAGAGATTCTCATAGGTTGAATAAGAAGGATCCGTCACCTCACTAGACCAATAAGGAAAATTGAATATGACAGTTAGATAAGTAGAATCCCATAGGTGAATGAGTAAAAAAATAAGACTGGATTATGTAAATAAGATGTAAATTAGGTAAACCAAATAGATGGAGACAGGAGCCAATGAGGCTCAGAGCCCATTGGGGGGGGGGGAATGGTTCAGAATATCCGAAAGAGCGGACGCCAGGGTCGATAAATCTTCCCTAAAAGTGAGACCCTCTTACAAAGGGTAGGAAACATAATTAGTCACGGACGCCGAGGATATGAGATTCCTTGAAAAATAGCTGATAACTCAAAGGAAAGGACAGAAAGGGGCTATAAAATATAAAATAAACGAGCGGTCGACCCTGAAACACGAGAATCCAGGGACCGACAACGTTCCCATTCAAAATAAATCGTGAAAAGGACCCCTTAGTAACACATGGTAACGATAAATTCCCTGGCGAGGCGACTGGCAAAAGACTACGAAATAAAAACCGTGGACGTTACAAAAAATCATACATACTCCAAATCCCACAATTCCCCCTAGAAATAATATAGTTTAAAATGTAAAGAAACTTGCATGATTAATTAATTAAGCATAGCATATAGTATTTCGTTTAATGTAAAGTAAAGCGCTAGGAGAGACAACTTAATTAGCCAAATTAACGATCTAACAGTAATATTAACTTGTTACTAATGACCTGAAACTAACCTATGTTTAAGACAATATGTACTCGGGAAAGGTGGCGTTGGCGACGAGAATCTGTAATAACAATAATAATAATAATAATAATAATGCTTTATTTAAGAGGAAGTAGTACGAAAATTATGTCTTAAAAAACTACCCAACTAGGTTCATGCCTGTACTAGGGTAGATTCTTTTCTTTTAAATTAAGCAAATAATATGTCTATAAAATGTTTAAATGTACGACAGAGACAACTAGTGTATTCGCTTCTCGCTCTAGCGTGCAAGCGAGGAAGCATGATCGCGATGTCTCTCTCAAACGGGGTTGCATCTGTTGTGCGCCCTGTCTCGTTATTGGACAAAACGTGTGCGGCGCAGTAATAGGGGTGTGTTTAGAAATTTCTGGAAGGATCTAGACCAATGAGAGGTAAGGGCGGTCGCTATCTTAAAAAAAATGTAATGGCGATCGACGACAGAAAAGAGCGAAAGCTTCAGTTGTAAATTGGCAAAGGATCAGCGTGAACGCGCCGCGATCCAAGCACCGGGACTTAGTAGTAAATTATAAGTACTCGGAACTCAATGTAAAAATAAAGATAAGTGACCGAATAAAAGAAAGTCTCGCGAATAAAAGTGTTTATTTTCGACGGAAGCTTATCCTGCGTGACCTGAGGAAAGTGAGGTTCTATCACGGAAGCCTCTCGCCGAACTAATTTCCTTGTGAGGTTGGAATCCACCAATCGTTCGAGACAACCACCCCTGAGAGAAAAACCAACCTAGCTGGTGAGTGATTACCATTTGAATACAGTCCAAGGTGAAAACCATTGAAGATAATCGAAGGGGTAATTACCCAGCACAAAGGGGGTCGCGTAAATTCACAAGTAAAGTGGGTTTATGCAAACCGGGTAAAAATCCCAACCAATATATATATATATATATATATATATATATATATATATATATATATATATATATATATATATATATATATATATATATATATATATATATATATATATATATATATATATATATATATATATATATATATATATATATATATATATATATATATATATATATATATGTATATATATATGGATACAAACAAAAACTGAAAACCGTAATAAAAATAATTATAAATTCAGTAGTTCACTTTTTGAACGCCAGTCGTGTTTTTTATTCCTTTTAATATATCAACTACTTTTAATTTGGTTGTTAATTTTATTTCAGTGAGTATATCATTAAAATCACATTAAATGAATATGTAAATAATATTAGGGTTTTTAAAATTAGGCTAGATATTTCGCAAATAAAAGTGTTTTTTTTATTTGTTTTGGTATATTAGGAGATTTTCCTATTACGGACGGTTTTCCAGGATAAAAATGAGTTCAATGTATTTTTTCAGCTAGAGGGTGCTAATGTGTTTTTTAAGCATTTGTTTATCAAGCAAAGGCGTTATTTTTATTCAACTTTCGGATATTCAGATTGTGTTCTCAGTAACAAAGGCCGAAATAAAATAAAAATATCCAATTGGCAACTCCATTTTAAATATAAAATGATCTCCTTTAACCCTTAGAAAGATAGCCATGGAAACGAAACTCACGACGGCATATTTTTAACCCTCTAAAATTTCTTTGTTGGGGGTGTTACTAATTCACGGATACTAATGTATAGTGGTGGCTTATTCAATGGGGAACTAGTGAAGCTCATCTTAAAGGTCTTGGACAACTCTCTAAACCCGCTTTAGGTATTCTGTGATTTGTCCAAGGATTTAGATTCTCTCAATCATGATATTCTTCTACATAAACTGGAGCGGTACGAATTTAGAGGTAGAACTCTCGATAAAATAAATTCATACCTTGGAGATAGGTCTTAAATTGTAGAAATAAAGAAAAATAAATCACTCCCAAAACTTATTACATTTTATTTTTTTATTAATAGTGTGGGTAATTCAATGCAGTTAAAAAGTAATACATTACTATACGCAGATGATACTAGTTTTATTTTCTAAGGTACAAATAGCGATGAAGTACGACATAATGCCAAAAAATGTCTCTGTAGCTAGTAACTGGTTTAAAACGAACCAGTTATTAGTAAAGGCCCACCAAAACCGTAGCCATGAATTTTAAATGAATATCCATATCAGCATGGATTCCAATAAAGCTCAGGTCGTCAACACCGCAAAATTTCTGGGTATTACAATAGACCAGAAATTAAACTGGAGTTTACATATCGAGAGGCTATCGAAGGAACTGTGTTTTGCTATTTATACCATACGAATAATTAATTTCTAGCCGGAGAACCAGCCGCAATGAGCACATACCTACTATGCGCGTTTTCATTCGAAGATGGCTTATGGTATCTTAACATGCGGTAATACACCAGATAGCCATCGTACTTTTATACTGCAAAAGCAAGCTCTCAGGACGATATTTATGTTAAAAAGACACGATCACTATACTCCGATTTTTTAAAATAAAAAAATATTAACTTTTAAATCTGAATTTTTTAACAGTGCTTAATTTGTGCGAAAGCCAATTTGAAAACTAGGAAAAGCATTTGAGTCTGCATGAACATAATACTCGCAATAAAAATAATGTAGTAATTCCCAAAATGCAGCTTTCTTTATCTCAGAAATTATTATTATATTTGAGGTTAAAAAAAATCAAATCGCTGCAAGCGGAAATTAAAATACTTCAAGAGGTTGCATTTAATAAATGCATAAAATGAAACTTAACCATGTATGCTCTATATAATGTTGATGAATTTGACAAGGCCATCTTAATTTTTTAAACATCATTTACCATTTATCAAATCTATGTGGTCTGTACTTTGTTTTTGTAGTGTTGATTTTATTTTAAAACTTATTGTTTATTACCTGATTATTTTAAAACGTTTGATTGACTATTTTTTTAAACCTATTGATAGATTATTTTTTTTAAATTGTTTATATTTTTTGTTATTTGAGTCTGTTTGATTTAGATTTTTATAATTGATCCTAAGGTGCCTTGCCTTTACATATAAAAGTATATGTACACATAATGAAGTTGTGAATAACTTCTATTAAATGTAAAATGACGATCCACAGTATGTACTTTTCGGAATTAATAAAATATGACTATGACTAATGAAGGCGACTTTTTTCGCATATATTTACATAATTCCATAAACACGGAGATCGGCCGCCCGCGAGTTGTCGCAACGGAAAAACCACCGATCGGTGGTATTAGCATTCCAGCGGTTAAAAAAAATCCAAATATTCTAAATAATACTTTTTAATCATGTATAAACCTATGTGGTTCCAATAATGAACAGCAGCGAACGCTTAAGATTATCGGCATTTTCGAGTGCTGAATCATTGAATCATTAGCAAAATGGCGAAAGTAAACCTATACTAATGTCTACAAGCAGATATATACGTATGGCTACTACACAATCTTCTATTGATAATCTTTTGCTCTATTCATCATTGTCAACTACAGAATCTTGTATACGGAACTCTACTTAACAAAGGAATACAGATATTTTCTAAAAAAACTACCTAATAAAGTAACCTAAAAACGACAACTAGAGCTGTCAACGTCCCGTGAGGTGAGCGTAGAAGACTTGGGACGAAAGACAATCCACAGTCTAGTTACGCCACTCGCCCGTCAGAGGCCAACGCCTTACGGCGGGCACTGGGAAAGATACCCAGCGGGCAGCCTCTCCCCTGACTACCAGTTTGGAAGGATATCTCTATCTGGAATTAACCTCCAGGATACCTTCTACCTCCTGACTGGTTACAAGTTTTAGGTCGCTTGCGCGGTCCTCTCCCTTACGTAGCGGCGATACGGTTTATACTGAATCTATCGCGGGCCACCCGGGATCCGGTGGCTGAATGGTCGTTTTAAGAGCAGTTGCCATACGGTTAACAACTACCCCCGCTCTATAGGAAACATTACTGTTTCCAGACTCCCCTTGCTGTTAGTCGGAGTGCAGAATCGATTGGCTGACGCCGCACGGTGTGCAAACCATCCAGGAGCGCCCGAAGATTGACTCCTAGAGGAGGCTGGTCCGCAGGCCAGCGTCCTACCCTGGCTGTTGACCCATGCGTTTGACCGACCCTATACAACAGGGTCTTAGTGTCCAAACTGCAACAAAGCCCATTAGCTCCCACCTAAAAACGACAGCCTAGAATTCAACATAAGAATTGGTATATCCATAAACACAGCAGTATTTTCTCGGCAATAGCTACATTGTGAACATTAATACTGGCTAATATTGAGTTTTTGATCTTTATAGAAAGTTTAGGTATTTTTTACTGCGACATCTACTGTTGCATGACTGCGATTCTCACTACCCTGCCGCATTGAAAAAGGATTTTTTCTGATATCTAGAAACTAGAATTCTGCTTTTCATTCAGAATTACGTTTCTATCCGGCAATAATAAGCCAGCTACCACAACTCAAGATGGGATTTACTAAAATTTTGCCAGCTACTATATCTCAAAACAGATTTTGGTAAGATTTAATCTAGTAAGGAGAAATAGCCCACTCTAGGAGTACATATCCGCCATAAATCGTTTCTTGTGCACAGAGCGGTGCTAGGTTATATACCCAGCTGGCCTTGAGTCGCTGCTTGCACGTCGTTTATCATTACAATACACGGCCCAATAGCATAGTGGTTAGGTCATCTAATCTTACTTTGTAAGGTTCCAGGTTTGATTCCGGATGGGTTACCATTTTCCATTAGGATAAAATTAACGGAATTGTATTTCAATTCTGTCGCTCGAAGGCAATAACAAGACACACACTTTTACACATAAACATTTCATAGTAGGGTTAGCTGGAAGAGATTGTCGTATGACAATTAGCCCGCTTATAGAGAATGACGTCATCTCGTATGCGACATGTTCTATAACAATTCGATAATCACCCACGATTTTTGAAACGACAGAGGACATGTCGTATACGAGATGACGTCATATCTCTATCTCCATCATATTCCACGATCAAATTTTAAATAAAAAGC
Source organism: Micropterix aruncella (assembly GCA_944548615.1). Taxonomy (NCBI): domain Eukaryota; kingdom Metazoa; phylum Arthropoda; class Insecta; order Lepidoptera; family Micropterigidae; genus Micropterix; species Micropterix aruncella. Next base: position 23,577,590 of record OX155952.1, on the reverse strand, counting down.
GATAGAGAATGACGTTATCTCGAATACTACACCTTCTCTGTCGATCACCATTCTTGGTCAGGCGGAAGTGGCGTTAATTTGAGGATATCTTGATCGATCTCATATTTACCGTTAGCTTATTGCTAGTTGATATGAATTGGTTGTGGTAGGAACTGTAATTTCGATACACCCTTCTTGTCCGTTTCGTTGAAAGAGACCCCAGATCGAAATAGTATTGTTGTGCTGTTGTGATTACTGAAATACTACAGTTATTATGCGCTACAAATATTACCTAAAAGTTGCTTTGTAAGTAATAACTGTTATCCTTACAAATAATACTCAGTATCCTCAAAACCACCTTTCGTACTGAAACCTCCAATAAAGACCATAATATGAAGAAAAATGTCACATAAATGATGCAGATATATTTCACGTTAACAAGATTTACGTTTCTTTAGCATTTATCTTTAGCATAGTTTGCCTCGTGTGAAAAGTTTACTATTTTGTTAAATTTTATTTTATTTGGTAAAAGATGATGTCACTGTCCGTATGTCGTGTTCTTTACTTGATTGTGGTAATTTTTGATATGGTATCTATGAATATCTGTACATTCGGTGATGAGGTCATGTCCATTGTAGTATAATAATATAGCTCTTTGTAGTCATAATCGCAGTAGATGTATTTTTACACATATCGAATGGCTTTATTCTGACCGAATCGTCGGAATAATAAAAGATGGTTCCCTCGTAGTTTTATAGTATAAAGTACGTGAAGTCATAGATTTCAAGTGGGGCGGTGGGCGACGCGATCTCGAGAGACTAACAAATCTGCTCCCTTTACGAATTTCATGTAAAGTGCTGCCATTTCAGCCCAACCAGAGAATGAAATATAAATTGGCCGCCTTTGATTCTTTGTTATATTCCGCGGGGTGATGGGCGAGCCCAGAGCCATAGATTAGCGATAAAGTGTATACGTCAGATGCGTCGTGACTTTGAAAACAAACACTGGGGTTGTGTGTGCATAACATTTTGTAGCTGGCGCCAGTGAAGACTTAAATTTCAGAAGTGTGCGATATGAACGACGTATATTCCGAGCGAGCGTCCCTACAATGATCGATGTATTATATATTAAATGGGGGAAAACACATAAGAAAATGTATATGTTACCTGCAAAAGGAGAATGAAAATACGGTAATTTCATAAGCGGGCGTGTTGCTTAATGGCTACCACATTTTCCAAACATAACACAGTTAAAAACGAAAAAAAATAAATACCTAGGTTCTTGTTAGAATCATGAAGACACACTATTGAAGGCGTTAGATATTATAGTTGGAAAATGCGTCAACCTCATCCGAACTCAATGAATTCTACAATAGACGATTTTCGCTCTTCCAGTGCGTCGATCATTGTACAATTTCCCCGGAAGCGCCTCTAGCAGGATTAAATGGCGTTGAATATCATTATTAACATATTGGTAGATAATGTGGATTAAGTAATAATAACCATAATAATATCATTATTTTTTTTCTGAGATATCTATAAAAGGTATATACATATATATCTATACAAAACTACCCAATTAGGTCAATTCCTGTACTAGGGTAGATTCTTTTCTTTCTTGTTTCCGAGTTTACTCAATTTTTAACCTAAATAATAATCTATAATACTAAAAACCTCAGCGACAAAGTCATAATCCTCATTGTAAATGCCTTAATATTATTAATTATGAACTACAGTGATGTTTTTCTGTGCACCGTGCCTGTACAGAAAGACTGAACAGCGGCTACAATGAATTCAAAATGATCGTGCTAGGTTCTGCTTCAATATTCCTGCACGGCATCGCGTGTCTCTATTCCTTCCAAGGCATTCATGCTAAATATTAGCCAGCGGCGGCAACAACACCTCGCAACCAACGTGCTGAATGTATTCCTGTCTGAGCAATCACAATACCTCTACTAAATGTAGAACTTGTACCGCAACCGCCCACTCACTCCACCCAAACACGTGAACATATCGCTATTATCCCTATGTTTAAATTAACACGTTCTAAGAGTGATTTTTCCTACAATTCGGCGGCTGTATGGAATCGGCTGGGGGCAACATTACGGTCAACTTCATTAAGTTACTTTAAAATTCATTATGAACAAATGCTTTTGCTTGACGGGCAATAACTTTAGGAGTATGTCCTCAGATCAGGTCAGCTGATCTGAGGGCATCCCCATTTGCAGCGTTTGCAAGCTCATCGTGAGATTGTTGTAGTTACAAATATACAGTTTAAGGATTTCTTTTTGTATATATCTTTTCAGTATTTTTTAATGCTGTAAAAAATATATATTTTCACAATAGATACATTACGCATATATTTACATGGTAAAAATATTATTTTTTTATACACATACACTCATACATGATAATAATTTTAATGTTAAGAATATTGTATTTTATCCATACGTATTGATTAGTAATGTTTAATAATAGCAATTTAAATATATATAAATAATAATTTCATATAGTTACCTATATTGTTTTAGATGATGATACGTAAATAATGACAACTATCTTTCCCTGCTGGTTTCAATCAGCACAGTCACGAAATACCCACGTAGTATTTTTTTCCTTTTTACAAGCTTTTATTTACCTTGCCATGTTTTATAATATGTTAGCTTGTTTAGGTTAAATCTTGCAAGCAGAATTAAAACCACTTCCTCTTATCCTATGAATTTTAAAGGTAGGTTCAGCTCCAATGACAATGAATTTTTTATGGTAAGCATGACCTGCTTCTGCACCCAGGATTGACTCCCGACGAGGGGACTCCTCAACGGTCAACAGCAGACACACAGTTTTGTATAAGCATTCAATTATGACAGCCCATTATAATTTTTATTTTGACATGGCCGCCGAGCCCAGGGTTGGATATCGACGAGGGGTCTCCTCAACGGTCAACAGAGCACAGTCACGAAATTTTGTATACACATTCAATTATGATAGCCATTTCTAAAATTCACCGCGACAGGGCTGCTGCACCCAGGGTTGGCTCCCGAAGAGGGGACACCTCAACTGTCAACAGCATAGAAACGAAATTTTGTATACGCATTCAATTATGATTTATTCATGGCTGCCAGTGTTGGCTTGAGACACAGCATTTTAATAAAAGCTTGTTTTTATAAATGTGATTTTACTAACAACTTTTTAAAAAATTTGTCCTAAATTCATATTTATTATAGTTATGGCTATACCATATGCACATAATATATTCTGGTACTCGCTCAGTGCGATTACATTACCCATCATTATATTTAATAATGATATAGAAGATACTCAAATTGGCGCAAACTTCTCGTTCATGTGAACCCAGCAGATTCGATGGAAAATTACGTTAGATATCAGAAACTTTTGATTTTTAATTGGTTATGACTATTTATTTATATGTTTAATGCACCATAGAGAGAATAATTATAGAAGAATAAAATTAAAATGTTTAATATTGGGTTTCACGGAATATGAAAGAGAATCGGAGAGGGCGATTGTATATTCGATCGGCTATTTGTATACCTGTAATAAGGGATCGCAATTATCACATTTACCGTCTTCCAAATATTTCCCAAAACTTAAATAATTCTTTGAACATAGCTGACTATAGCAACTACCTCGTTTCGCCGATTCATAAAACACAATATTTCGCCGATTCATAAAACACGTGCGATATTTTCCCCTAAAAAGTAACGAGTAATCGATGAATTTGTACAGTGTCCCTCAACGCACCTATGCGCCAGACATTCGCCAAAATTATGGCAATCCTATGTCATGAAAGTACTCTCCTCTTTGTCGGGACATTCCTCGGGTTAAATGAGTACTAACCGTAATGACAGGGCGACCGCCGTCTACAATTAAATTGTGCATATTGACAACGCCTCTATCGGTCACTACATAGTTACATAGTTTTTCTGGCTAATGACGCTAAATTCTTATATGAAATACGTTGATTTAAATGCATCTTAGACACAGCGCCAATGTAGCTCACTACATATCTCGAGAACGCGTTGTACGATTTCAAACAAAGTTCGATATCCGATCGCTGATTAAATTTAGAGTTCCTTACCTGCAATGGAAATTAAGACTACAATGATTCTATCCGCATCAATAACAAATGAACAACTGTGAAATCCCATTTTCAGCTAGAGTATTACCTAATTTTTAATTAATTCTCCAACTTAGCAAATATAGAATGAATTTTGATGTTGGACTAAAATACCGATTCGAAAATTTTCTCCGGCAATTGTGTTAGTCATCCACTAAAGTCACCCATTTCGGAATTAGTTTCAGAAAAATAGCTATTTTTATTTTGTTTATTTTATCTGTGTAGGTGTACGTCGATAAATATATTTACGGAATGGTAAAAAAATATGCAGGTCCAGTATCGCCAAGATCGTTTATTCAGCGTGAAGTTTTCTGTAAAATAGAATGTTTCCAATGTGTGTCCACAGCTAAAAAAAATTCATTTTTACATACTTTTGCTTGTCCATTAGCTCCGCTGAACGAGAATCGATCGTAGTAGTTCTCATTCGTGTCGTATCTGTAGTTGTATACACAGTCTTCCAATTAGTCTGTGCCAGGGCCGCTGTCGCTTGTAGGGCCTGACTCGGCCCGATCCGGCCCGAGTCAGGTGGGCCTCGACTTTACGTTTAAACACGCCTGAGATAAACCGAGCATTGTAACCCTGTAAGTGGTTTGTGATGTTAGCGGCGTTTCTTTGACGTCCAATTCAGAGTCGAATAAATGTCTAATCCGCGCGGAGAAGTTAGAAGTCGATCCGCTATTCGAGGAAGAGTGTCTATATTTAAGATGCATTGGAGGATCACCCCCCCCCCCCCCTCTACCCCTTAACGGTTCGTAAGTACGACGCGGGCGCAAGACTAGGCGCGCAAAAGCATGGCGCAAGGTTGGATTTTACTATACATAACCAAATTGACCAGTTTTACCAAAAACGTAAAAAAAATAAGGAGGCGTATTGGATAAATGTTCTTTCATAATGAGTAATTCATTTCATAAGGAGTAATAGACAAAATGTGCAGCAGCCATGTCATGGTGATACTTAGGACGGGGTATCATAATTGAATGCGTATACATTTTTTTGTGTCCGTTGATGAGTTCCTTCGTTGGAAGCCAACCTTGGGTGCCGCAGTTCTGTCTTGGTGAAACAGAACGGGCTGTCGTAATTAAATGCATATACAAAATTTCATGTCTGTGCGGTTGACCGTTGAGGAGTCCCCTTGTCAAGAGGAGCCAACCCTGGATGCAGCAGCCATGTCATGGTAAAACTTAGAACGGGGTATCGTAACTGAATGAGTATACAAAATTTTGTGTCTGTGCTGTTGACCGTTAAGGAGTTCCCTCGACGGAAGCCAACCAAGGGTGTAGAATCAGGTCATGCTTACCAAAAAAAAAATGCATTGTCATCGGAAATGAACCAATATGTAAATTTTCAACTTCAAGACTAGCTGTTGCCAGCGGCTTCGCTTCACATCAAGTTTCGAATCGATTTGGTAATTTAATTAGGGTGGCGTTTATTTGTCTTTTTGGACGCTAACCTTAGATATATATTGTAAGACGTCCCCCCTCAGATGAACGCTATATATATCGTAAATGTACGCGTCTTGTTCCTTACCACCCGCGTCGCCTTCCGCTGAACCTTGCTGGGACAGCAGCCGACGCTGCCGCCTGCTAGGTATTTCGGGTGCTTGCACGCGGTACTGATTTCATAATATCTCTATTACTATACCACCTAAAACCTTACAGTAAATAGCTAATTTTATCTTTACTAACCATCCGTGATAATGGAATAATTCATTTTGATACGGATTCATATTTCATTGCTAATTTCTTCAACAAACACTCCCTACTTATTTTTCTTTTTTTTTTGAGACATAAAAGCAGTTATTGTAGATTAAATATTAAAGTATGATATATGCTGTCGCTGACTTTTTTATAGATCTCTCAGAGGCCGATGTTTCTGACACATATTGTTTCACATATATTACCGTTTCGTTAGCGCACGCCAATAAAGCAATTCATAAGCTCATTTTTTCCGAATAAATTTACAATAATCATGATTTTGTATTGAAAACCAATATTTATCAGAATAAAACATAGCCTATAGTACTCATCGTTAATGGAGCGTTCCATTAGTAAAGAAGAAATCGGATGAGTAATTTCGGAGACTCACCCTACATAGAAATTAACAAACTTACAAACTTACAAACATTACTTCTTTATAATATTACTATAGATAGTTTTAAAAGTTTTTTACTTCCTCCAAGTTTTGGAAATATGAATTTCTTTGAATCGCATGTTATATTCGATATTCTATGAATCGCATGTGGGGCTCTCTAGATGATCAGTAGAGCCTATCTAGACAAGATCATAAGGGGCTCTGTAGACGATCAAGCATGCTTGTCAAGCATCTCGTCGCGGGCTGGGAGGGGATAGTAAACCACAGGAATTATGCAAATATCTTTTTTAAATATTTACCAACAAAGCCTAATTTTGTAGTTTATACCAGGGAGTCACGTTTGATGAATGACGTGACTCCCTGGTATAAAACTACAAAACTAGGAATTTTTAGTAATTATTTTTAAAAAATATTTGCAATTTCCTGCGGTTTACAATCTTCTCTCAGCCCGCGACGCGATGCTGCATATTCGATCGTCTAGATAGCCCTTAAGAGTAATCATTGCAGATAGCATTCAGGTATTTAGACAATATTATTTATAACTATAAATATACATTCCCCTTTTTGTATTAGATGTTTAGTAATTTTAATTTTAATTTTATTTATTTATTTTAATTAGGTACATAATTCTCAAAGAAACATGTTCTTATGCCGATTATAGCTTACGCCGTTCGAAATTACTTGAAAAATATTTATTGGTTGAGAGGAAACGGATCTATACCGCGCAGAAATAAACGACAGTCCTCCCAATGCATTTGTAGATGGCCAATGTAGCTTTGCCGAAAATGTAAGTTTTCTGGGAGAAATCATCGTCCAAGTCCACGCGGCAAGGACTCATCCCCACCAACCAAAAAATGTCAAATGACCGCAAAAGTTGTAGAGTTAACCACAAACATATAAATCATACCTATACAAAATAAGTAAATGGGAATACATATATTTGTTATATTATATTTATACATACATATTACAAATCAATAATTACTGGCAGTTGTCGCTGCAGCTTCAAGGGCGGTTCATTATAAAAATAGTTCTCAATTCGCGGTAATTTAGAAAAATAGTTCGCAAAAATTCTTCATTTCATAAAGAGCTCAAATTACAATATCTTTGTTATTCTGTGGTCTAAATCTATTTCTAGGAATTGCCAACCGCTCTAAAGCTTTCCGCCTTTTGAATATCAAAATCCTACAGCATAACTTACAGAAAATGATCCGCTACAAAGCATGTATTTAAACGGAGTGAGCGATAGGACGCCGCCTAGAGTGACGCTTGTAAATTCCCAGTGACCGTTATTTATTCGGAGCCACTTTTCAGGCGATAAAGCGCTTTTGGCGACGACGCGAGGCAGCGAGACGCCCGGCATCGCCCGGTTTCGGTACGCTGCGCGGTTACTGAATAGCCATTTTGTCAGCGCCCGCCCGGGACAACCATCCCGGAGTCCAAAGCAGGATCGACAATCCCACGTGACTAATTCCGAACGACTCCAAAGTGGACTTTTATGTTGGGTAAACGTACGTTGCGACAAGAGCTTATTTGTTGTGGTTTAGGAATATATATCCGATCAATATGTCCTAAACCTACTATTTCCCTTGAAAACGACCATACACATAGTAATTTTTATAAAAATGAATTGTAGCATGTTTTATTGAGTGCTCTCTTATTTAAATCTCATGGAATTCTAATTGGAAATCACTATCTCAGGGATGCTCAAGGAAACCGTTGTTTGAGTGTTTCATGAATAAACTATAAACGACAAAAAAGTATCTCCACGCCGCCTGTGGTCTATTAATCTATTTTTTATCACAGTTGCCATTGTTCCCCTATGTTATCTAGTTAAGGTAGCACCAAATATCAGTGGCACCAAATATCAGTAGCATATGGTAGCACCAAAATATCACGTCGCATAATCAAATATATATAAATAAAAATGAGATGCTGTTCGTTGGTAACCGCTAATTAGGTTGAACGGATGAACCGATTTGGCAATTGTATTTTAAAGGTTCGTAATACTCTATATAAGGTTCTAACGGAAAGGAAAATTAGAAAAGTTGCCTAGAAAATTTCGATTTCTCTTATTTTAGAAATGTTAAATATACAGCTTTCAAACGTTGCAAATGCGTCCCAATAAATGCATTTTTAATAACTGCATGTGTGTATTCTAATGTTACTGTTCAACAATAATACTGCAGCTGCTTCGTTGCTCCATAAATAGAGTTCTATCTATCCCACAGAAGTCTTCTGTAAATTTTGATCAAAACCTCATCAGACCTTCTCGACGTCCATCCTTCCTCAAATGCAAGCAATCAGTCACACCTTCAAGGTTTTATTTTTCCCCGGCGCCCCCATTGCGGCACCTCCATCTGCATTTAAAATGAACAAAATCTTGCGGGTGGTCCAGAAGCGCCACGGACACTAGTAACGGGAAGGCGGCGCACAGTGAGCCCAAAGTTTGGGCAAAAATATAAATTTCAATCAAATATACTTTTATATTTATGGTTTAAACACAAATCGACTACTCTATTGTTGTGAACTACCCTCCCCAGCCTAGAATACCATATGACATGTTGCTGTGTATATAGCGCATAATATAGATTTGAGCGTTTGTTTCTGAGAGTTTCTGAGAGTTTTGAAGAGATAGTTAGATTTTCGTATTTTGAGCGTTAATATACCGATATAAATATCCCATTTTAATGTATTGTTAAATGTTAGGCCAAGATACTTGACATGTGATGTATGTCCTATGATAGTAAACGTAAGGCAAGAATGTTCTGGTCTTATCTGAGGAGTTGTATTGCACGTATGAATTTTGAGGGTAGCATATTTAAAATTTCTATAATTAGTTATGGAAAAAGTATTATAGTTCCGTTTTCTTGGTTCAGTATAAGTAGGTTATTTGTTAGCCGAAACGTGATATCACTTAGGCCCCTATTCAACAACTATTCAGCGACTTTGTTTACGGCCGGCCATGTTTCCTGACGAAAGACTAGAGCAGTATCATCAGCAAATAGTATTGTCTTTCCTCCATACAATGTCACATTAGTCAGATCAGAAATAAAATTATAGAACAGAAATAAATTTCCCCCTAACGCACTTCTCTGGCAAATTTCATATGTAATGTATATTTCAAAACTCATTTTACCATTTATTTTGGTGAAAAGCTTTTATTTACCTTGCAATGTTACCTTACCATGTTAGTATGTTTGTTTAGGTCAAATCTTGCAAGCTGGATTAGAACTACATCCTCTTATCCTATAAGGTTTAAAGTTTACGTTGTCTCAGTTCCGAGGACAGTGCATTTTTATGATGAGCATGACCTGATTCTAGGATCGGCTCCCGACGAGGCTACTTTTCTACGAACAACAGCACAGACGTTCAATTTTGTATATGCATTTAATTATGATAGCCCATTTTAAATTTCATCATGACATGACTTCTGCACCCAGGGTTAGCTCCCGACGAGATAACTCCTCAACCGTCAACAGCACAGAAACGAAATCTTGAATACGCATTCAATTATGATAGCCCATTCTAAGTTTCACCGCAACATGGCTGCTGCACTAAGGGTTGGCTTTCAACTAGGGGACTCTTCAACGGTCGACAGCACAGAAACGAAATTTAGTATAAGCATTCAATTGCGATAGGCCGTTGTAAGTTTCACTGCGACAGCTGCACCCAGAGTTGGCTCGGGACAGAGCAATCTAATAAAATGTTGTTTTTACTATTAAGTTATTATTTTTTTACAAGCTTTTATTAATATTTTGGTGAAAATTTGATCGCGGCTATTAGATGTTTCAGCTTTGGAGACGATTCTTTTAATCTCTAGGGTATTTGTTGCTTACAAGAAGATCGTTTGTGATACAGCGATCACACCGAGAAGTGTATATAATAATTCGGTCTCCGTAGATTTCAAAGTGTCTAGTATGTAAGCATCGTTTAAATCGATCCCTACTTCAGTGAAATATGTGCTTCAAAGTTTAAACCTAGGACCACTCTTAATTCTAAAATTAGTTAATTACCTCACTAATAAAAGCTTACAAAAACCCTTATAGTTGCGTAATGTAATACAGGTAAACTAAAAATATTTAATGTCAGTACAATATATTACTGATATCTGGCTAATGGCCTTTCTGTCCGACGTCTAATCGGAAGGCGAACGGCTACACTTCAAAATTAAAAAGAGAAAACACGCCGTCGCGATGGAAAATACAAATGGCAGATGAGGCAAAGGGAAAATAAAAGAGGACACCAGTGATATTTAATCTTCACCGGGCGAAGGCTGCTTTCAAGTCCCATTTTTCTCTTCCCTTTGTTATTATTTCGACTCGTAACATTGTCAAGAAATCTCTCCCAGCGCGGCCCCAGTCGTATTCCGCGGTTTGTTTTATTTTTCTCATTAGGTAAATTTTCAACAATTGCTATTTTCCAATATCCGTTCGATGCCTGAGGGTCTATTATACCAAAAATCTGTGTAATCGAGCTCGAATATAATAAAGAAATTTGATACTGCAGTGTCTAAATAAATTTAGAATATCTTGTTTTCTCGTGAGGCCACCATATTTTATACGTTCTGAAACAAGTCAATCAAGTCAAATCAATCAAATCAAGTTTATTGTCTTTATAACCTTATATGTAGTTGGTAACACATAACAGCACACAATACTTTGATAGATCATTAAGATTAAAATATTTCTAAAAATCGATACTAAAGGTTTTCTAAGTTCAAAGTTAAAGGCTCACTACATAATTTATTATAATCGTTTTAGATACTTAAAACTACAAAAATATATTTAAAAAGGTTAACAGTAAAAATATTTTTTTAAAAACAAGCTTATATCAAAATACTCTATCCCGAGTCAACACTGTGTGCAGCAGCCATGTCATAGTGTAACTTAGAACGGGCTATCATAGTTGAATGATATACAGAATTTCGTGATTGTACTGTTGACCGTTGAGAAGTCCCCTCGCTGAAAGCCAACCTTGGGTGCAACAGCCATGTCGTGGTAAAATTTAGAACGGGATATCATAATTGAATGCGTATACAAAAAAAATGTCTGTGCTGTTAACCTTGGAAGAGTATCCTCATCGGGAGCCGATCCTGTGTGTAAAATCAGGTCATGCTCAACATAAAAATGCATTGTCATCGGAACTGAACCAACATGTAAAATTTCAACTTCATAGTATAAGAGGAAGTCGTTCTAATTCAGCTTGAAAGATTTGATCTAAACAAACAAACAAACATTACAAGGTAAATAAAAGCTTGTAAAATAAGGAATAAAATTCTAATTTACTAATTCTAATTCTAATAAGAATAATTTGTGGTGAGAATTAGGAATTGAGTTGTCATGAAATATTAAATTATATGGTCCTACAAATACAAAATATAATTAAATATCGGAAAAAAATAACTAGTCGTAATAATATTAGTCAATGGTAAATTAGTAAAATGGTAAAAATGTCAAGCTAAATGAAAATATCAGAATGGAAATGGTCATTAATCAAATTCGAATTCGTTGATATCATACATTTATATCTTAATAAGATGACCTTTAAATTGGGGCATTTTTCTGTTTAGTAGTTTATTATATAATATTATATCATCCCAACGTAGTTAGAATCCCTTTAAATTCCAAAGTAAAATAAGAGTTTCCGCCTGTTACGCTGTTAGGCTCAATATATTTTGGTCTTTAAAATATTAACATTCGGCAAAACATTTCCTGAACTAGATCCACTAGATCCCAGAACCACAGATTAACGTGTGGCTGCGTTCCGATAGTACAACCGCGTACAGTACTGCATTTCGCGCAACGAACTTTTGCCGTTGAGTATAAATTTCCGGTTATTAATCACGGCGGCAATCGCCGGTGGATTGCGGCGGCGACGGAGGAACGGCGCGACCGCTCACGACCCCCGCGACGACCCCCGCCGACGCTCCGACCCCCGACCTCGCGACCGCATCGGTCTGCGGGGGTCGGAAAGCTTAACGACCCGCGTGCCGCCCCTGACACATTCCACGTTGAAGAGTTTGACGGGGCACGAGGGCGGTCGCACAATTTGGCACAAAAGGAATAGACGGAAAAATTGGACAATTTTACTTGCAACTTCAGAGCTATATTCAAAAAACATAAGCTGGGAGAAAGATTCAGTGGTGATGTCACCACTGTTATTATTTAAGAAATTATTTGAAGTGTTTCCACCATATATTGATAGATATCCACTATATAAAGAAAGATAAATAGTATATTTGAAATATATAGAAGATATCACCACTGTTAATATTGAACAAAATATTTGAAGTTGTCGAATTTGTATCTTACGCATTGGCTTATGATACAAATTCAACAACTTCAAATATTTACTATATTACTTTTTGGAGATTATCTATAATCATAGCTTTTAAAAAGTTGATTTAGTTACCCGGAATAAGATTTTGTGTTTTGAGTAGCTCTAAATATATATTTCCACATTTCTAAATTAGTCCATGAATTAGATTATTGATAGACGACCGTGAATTGGATACCATCTAGATAGGGAAACACGGGTAGAAATGAACTACCTACTTATTTAAACTATTTGTAGAAGGGGAACTAAAAAAGCTAAATATTTGTTATTATATTTGAATTAGAAATTACCCACTGATTCCCTTTGTGGGTAGACATAAGCCAGTGAAATCCAGCTATTGTTTACTATATACGAAATGATATTGAATAAAACAAATGTATTAAGCTTAGTCTATAACACTAAAAAGATAATTTACAGAGACAGTTCCGGTTCGATACAAATTAAAATTCTCGTCTCCTTTGCAAATGCTGATGATCTCATTAACGCTTCATCAAATTTGTCGAAAAATATATCTATGTTATGATCATTAAATGATGTGGCCTTAGAAAGAGAGCAACCTTCAAAAGTTCCAAGAGATATGTCTGGGTTGCGGTTATTAAATTTTTTCATTAATTCTTATGCGAAATTTTATTTCGTTTTTAGCTGCCGTTTCACAAGATACGCATCAGCAATCTGTCACGAGGAACCCATAAAACATTCTCGCAGAGTTAATAATATACTCTTTCAGTGCTAACTCCTGTTCATCTGTGAATATTATTTTAATATAATTAGGTAACAGCCGAATGTCTGCGAAATTATTTAATTGATTTAATTTCTTCCGATAACGGCGAACAATCGAATATGAAATATTTTATACTCGAGCAAGTTCTCTAATGCTTTGATATTAGTTGTCCTTGTATGTATTGTCTGATTCATCCAATCCCGTAAACTAGATTAGAATACCTTCTTGAAATCCAGGACTTACAAAATAATAGGGGAGGCACGAACCAACTGGGAAGGCGTGAAACATAGTTCGATCCTCCCCTATTGAGAATGGTACATTCAATCCAAATATTTGTACCAATATTACAGAAACATGGGTCTACTTGTTACGTTTGAGTCCTACGGTAGTATTTATCGCTAATCGTTTGGATCAAAAATAGTTGGAAGTGAGAGCCTAAATTTGAAGCATCAGTTAGACCTAACAACTAATATGCATTGACAAAACGGCGCGGGCCGGACGTCTGTCAACCGAGAAGTTTTGTGGGGAACGCTCTTAGAACTTGTTACAGCGTGTTTTTCCAATTATTTATGTGAGTCCGTCATACATACAATGCACGAACAGCGATTCAATCCCCCCGTGGTTCAGCCTTACCCGTAATTCTCTACTTATCCGATAGTAAAAACGCGTTACGCGCTGCATTTCGCGCAGCGATCTCGTTGCAATCGCCAGTGGATTGCGGCGGCGACTTGGGAACGGTGCGACCGCGCAAGACCCCTGTGAAGAAGACCCCCGCCGAAGCTCTGACCCCGACATCGCGAGCCCACCGGTCTGCATGTGTCGGAAAGCTTAACGACCCATTGGAAGAGTTGGATGGACTACGAGAGTCGCAGAATTTAACGCAAAATGTATTGCTTAATTTACTCTTGGTTCGAGACTAATAATAATACTAAAATTTAAACTGCATCGCTAACTTAAATGATTGCCTCTCCTGAGGTGCAATAGGAAGTGAATTTATACCAAAAGACGCTATTATTAACGAGAGTAAAAAGTTTTCAAGAAGAAAGCAATTAACCGCCATCTATTATGAACAACCTGCTGGCGGCTCATCTCCGCTGGATCGCTAAGCGAGGAAATTAAAAAGTTACTCATCGGGCTTTATGTTTTACGTCAAAAAACCGAGTGGTTAGAGGTGAAATAAGAATATTCATTCATACTACATTATATCCTCTCTCTCTCTCTCTCTCTCTCTCTCTCTCTCTCTCTCTATGTGAGACCTCGTACATGCCAACAAGGAAACTTTCCAGGGCATAGAAAACTGAATAGCTTTATTCACAAGGTTTTTTTTGTTATACAAATAAGACTTAATGAAAAAAATATTATTTTACTGTGCTAACGATTAAAACAGCTAAAGAGTTAAGTTATTTGCGAGGAATAACTACTAAGCACATAAGAGGTATCACCGGATAAAATCACCCATCAACTCATGCCTACGAGATGCCACTGTAGTTACAAGAGATGCCAGTGCAATCACAAAAAACTAAGTAATTTGAACCATCAGAACTTAGAGTATTACACCTTTAAAAAAAACGCGAATTCGTTTTTTTGGCGCGTACGAGGTCTCACATATAGATCGACGATTTGTGTAAATGCGTACCCCTTCCAGATATAGAACAAAATACGGTTGTGTCAGCACAAAACTTTCCCAGCAAGTAGCCAGGAACTTATTTCATATGAATATTCATTTCATAAATACAGTAGATGAGCAGTTGGCGAAAATTCCTATTAATATGCGACGTAACGCAATGAAAATTTAAATTTCGACGAGCGTTATTCATTCAATTTAAAGTAAAATTGCAAACGTGGGTCGCCGTGAGTCATGGAATTCAAATGTGTACAAACCACACATTGCAAGCGTCGGCACATTTAAAGGCCTTACCATTTAATTAATATATGATGAACTTTAAATATAATTTGTGTCGCTTGTATATCATATATTCCAACCGAAATTTCAAAATGTGATTTTGGCTCAACAAATGTGTATCGAATTTCGAGTCTCTAAATCCAATATTTCGAGACTGAAGTATAAATAGCGCGCCCTCTGGTGGACCGATTTCAACCACTTTTTTAAACTTTTGCTATGACCAAATCAAGCCTGCATGCCAAATTTCAGCTCAATCGGATGAAGAGTCTGGGCGCTATTGTGTAGGATTACACACCCACACATAGACAGAATATTTATTTATTTGTTACTTGTATCTTGTATTTTTATAATAAAAAACTAATTAAATGTATAGATGTGTGTGTATGTGTGTGTACAATACTTCGTTAAAAAAGGAGCAATAATAAAGTCTGTCCCAACTTAATAACATTGAAACATTTCGCATAACACACTGGTCAATGTGGTTAAGGGATGTATGTACTTAGTGACAGCCTCGCTGTATACCCGAAATTCTTACTGAGAATTGGGTCTGTACCCAATAACACCGCAGAAACAAACATAAATCTCGGGAGCCATTTGTTTAGCACTGTTTTGCAGAGTTTATCTCGAGTAATTTATTGGCCCAGGGGTTTAGAGAGCATATTTTTAATTAACATAATTGTTCTACTAAAAAAACTGGTTTATTTTATTATATATATTTCAACCCTTATATTTGAATTCCTGCTTTGAGTCGTTCGCAATATCACAAATCCTATAAATTTGTATTCAGAATTTAACCGCCAAGCGTTAAATATCCCAATATATCGCATCGCAGCCGTGGCGAAAAAAAACCGAAAAAAAAAATCTTGCCGATTTTTTAGAGCAATCCGATTACGATATCGGTCTGACGGAAATAGTTTTACCGGCGGAATCGGCCACGAATATCCCATCCCCTTCCCCCTCCCGGCCCAATTCGGTCCCGCCCTACGACCTGCACTGTGAAGGTGGGTCGTGTCACGTCTCATCTGGGCGGGCGGCTGCACACCGACCGCTGTGGCTCTCGTTAGCCACGGATTTCGCAGATATTAAATTACAAAAAAGTTAGGGGTATTGTAGAAGAGTTTTATAATGTATACATATGTTAGGTAACTTTCAAAATTGATGAAACGATTAATAGAAATGAACTATAGAAAAGAAACAAGAAATTAGGTAGGCACTAACAGTGATGCCCCAAATGCTTCTAAATATTATTTTTTATATAAAAAAATACTATGTTGACCTTTTTAATTCATTGTTCGAGTCGTTTGTTTATTTATTTATAGATATATCTATTTACCTATTTATATATTTAATTTTAGTAGGTTAGTGAGTAATTAATATAAAGAAATCTCTTAAAATTTTTTAGAATAAATGAACAATCTAAATTAATATTTGAAAAATATACAGAAGGGAAATCACAATGTTTTTCTTACTAGTACTATCACTCTAGAACAGATATAGCATCTTGTGTGGTAATAAAATTCAAACAAATGTTATCTAATCCGCTTCGCATTAGAAAAAACTAAAAACAAAATATTCACTATAAAATATTCACACGCCACGGGGCGACCCTCATAAGAGAAGATGTTAGGCTCCTGTACCTGGGCTACTTCACTACACCCGTCTGCTGCCCCGCGAGCCGTTCAAAGAAACGGAAAGCATTTTAATAACCAATAACGCATTCAACCGGCGGTATATACAGCCTATAGGAGCTTAATGGTTTCATGTATCTTGGACAGCAAAGCCTGTTTGTTTTATTTTGTAGCTGGTCCAACTCATGATATCATTCTCCCATGCATTCATTCATGCATAGCATGCGTAGCATGGTCTCATTCGATAGCCTTCTCGAAATCATAATATAACAAGTGCAACATTGTTATAAAGATAATACAGGTTGAAATTGACCTTGCCATATTCGTATGAGCCGCATATACAGCTCGGATATGAAACACTTACCACTGGCGAAGAACAGTGGAAATATCGTACAGTTTCATATTAAAAATCAGTAACTTTTTTGATCGTTTCGATAGTTGTCTGAACTTTTGGTTATATACTTAAATATATTCAATAAATGTAGGCCTTTCAATGAATAACATAGAAATACGATGATCATAATATATATGTAGATTTTTAAACATTGCAGACATGCATTTTATACTACAAAGTATAATATATATCTAAGCCAAGATCTCAAATAATCGCAGCCGATTTAAATATATGCTATAATTGAATACATTATCTAAGAGCAAAATGCAATACTATGCAAATGCGAAATTATTTTTTCCAGTCCTAATGCAACGGCTGCCTGTCCATTACTTGATCGAATTAAAAATCGGAAAACGGAGCACTGCCCTAAATTAAGCACTGCCCCAAATTTTTGCCATAAATACTCTCAAAATATGGCTCATTGTATTGTTGAAATTTGATATTTATGCGTTATTTTCGGCTTTAAAAAAGTATTTTTTCTCTTGTAAATAAAATAAAATAAAATGAAACAATAAAAAACGATAAAAAACTATTTCCAATAGTTTTTTATTGTTGTACGTAATATTATCAGGTTGAGTATATGAAATCAAAGAATATCGCGGTTGTTTGACATTGCAAATAGGATAAAGAAGAATTTATTGCGTAAAGTTTGTACCACCCGATGTTTCGGCGAAGTTGCAGTCGCTGTTTTATATGGCATACTGATTTGCTGTCAATGGTCATTCATTTTTGTCCTGTTTATAAGGTTGAATGCAAACCTGAACCTATAACTGCCACTCGCCTTTATTAACGAATACTTCGTTTAACTAATTTATGGTGTCTTAGTAATATTTAAGTGTTTAATGGTCGTTTCATTGAATATCTGGCCACATCTGTCATCTTTCATTTGTCATTGCCACTCATATTATAGTAATTTATTTTCTTTATAATAAACTTGCATCTAACATAAGCCATTAGGTTCAAATATTAAGTCTACAATGAAATGTTCTTCATTACAATGACGACAGGACACACTAGACAAAGTTTTATTTTTATTTCAATCTCTCTTCCAGAGGCACAATGCAGTATGTACCTACAGTTAATTTTGTCCACTTATGTATAAGTTACTAGTCAATACGGTGACGACGGAATGAAACGAGAAGGAATAATGGTGGCGCGGCCGCGTAATGGAGGCAAACCAGGTGAAGTCACAGCAGCAGCCGCCTTTTCGAAAGGAAAATAGAATTAAAAGTGAATTTTCTCGAAATCCAGTAATTAATTTGCTACAAAAGATAATTAATTTGAATAAATAATACACTATAGTTTCAATATGAAATCGAAGACTATCGCGGTTGTTTGACATTATAAATAGGATAGAAAACGAATTTACCGCGTGAAATTTGTAGGACCCGACGTTTCGGTGACGTTGCAGCCGCCGTTGTCAAGGGTAAACTGAAGAGCTGTCAGTCCGTTGTTTTGCGGGTAGGCCGCAAACCGCTGCCGCCACTGCGTAGGTTATAACGGTGGTGGGGGGCCGGGCTCGGAGCGCGGGAATTTTTAAAATCCGTCTTGCACACAACACTCACTGTATCCTGTTTTACGTCTTTGCGTTCGGCGTTCGGCGGCGGGAACATTTTAAGAAGAGGGTTCCACGTAGAAGAGAGTTTGTAGCCGTCATCTCTATTGAAGTTCGGAGTTCTTCTTATTTCAATGGCTTCCCGGATCATGCGAGGAAAGTAGAATTGTTCCTTCGATAGAACAATGGGATTTTGAAACTGCATCCAGTGGTTACTTCCGCTATCCAATATATGTTCGCAGATCGCCGATTTTTCTCGCTGAACGTTTTTAACAGCTTTGATGTGTTCTGTCAGTCGCGTGGCTATGGGCCGTTTCGTTTGTCCAACGTAGGCTAGACCGCAGCTGCATTCGACTTTATACACACCCGGGGTTTGCAGTGGTATTACATCCTTTACAGGCCTCAAAAATCGAGCTATATTTTGGGTCGGTTTGAAGATCGTTTTTATATCGAATCTGTTTAGCATCTTACTTATTCGATCTGTCACGCCCTTGACGTATGGTAAGAATGCTCTTGATCTGCTCGGTTTTTGAGTTTCGTCCGTATTAGATCGTGTGCGTGTCTCGTGATATTTTCCGTATCCATTTTTCCTAAGGACATCATTGACATGTTCCATCTCCTTCGGAAAATGCTCAGTGTCGCATAGATCGCGTGCTCGATTCACGAGCGACGTTTGCACTGAACGTAGATGGTAGGGATGATGGTGTGAGCTTGCATGCAAATATCTGTCCGTATGTGTGGGCTTCCGATATACCGTATGTCCGAGAGTATTGTCACTTCTCCTCGTCACTTTGACATCCAAAAATGGTAAGGAGCCGTCCTTCTCTACTTCATAGGTGAAACTGATTTTTGGGTGTATGGAGTTTAGATGACCCAGGAATTCTTTCACCGTTTGAATGTTGCCTTTCAGGATGCAGAAGGTATCATCCACGTAGCGAAGCCAGAGAATGGGTTTAATTTTGGAGGTTTTTATGGCTAATTCCTCAAAATATTCCATATATAGGTCACTAACTATCGGCGATACGGGGCATCCCATTGCTACTCCGTCGATTTGTTTGTAATAATCGCCGTTCCATAGAAAGTAGCAGGATGTCAGGCAATGTTGAAGCATGTCGGCGTAGCTAATAGGGAGGTCCTCAGACCTTAGTTTATCTCTCACCACCGTAAGACACTCCGAAATGGGCAAATTCGTAAATAAAGATTCGACGTCAAAGCTCACCATTATTTCGTCTTCGGCCAGTTTTAAGCTTCTAATAATGCTTACGAAATGTCGCGAGTCTTTCACGTAAGACGTCGTTTTGCCCGTAAGCGGTTGGAGGACACCAGCCAAGTGTTTTGACAGAGGATATGTGGGGCTGTCGATTTGGCTCACAATCGGTCTCAATGGTGCATTATCCTTATGGATTTTAGGTAAGCCATATAATTTCGGTGGCTGTACGTTACGTGGTTTAGTGAGATAAGCTATTTCTGGGAGGGAAGTGACAGATTTATCGATTAAAACTCTCGTTTGCCTGGTAATTCTGCTCGTGGGATTGTAATTCACCTTCTCGTAAGTGTTGGCGTCTTCTAAGAGCGTCCCAATTTTCCGCTCGTAGTCCACAGTATCGAGTATCACGGTTGCGTTGCCTTTATCGGCCCGCAACACAACTACGTCCTTATTATCCCGCAGAGATTTTAAGCTTTTTCTCTGGGCGGCTGTGGTGTTCGACTGTGGGAGCTTGGCCTTGCGTACAAAGACAGCCACATCCTGTCGCAGTAAGTCGGCCTCTGGCGCAGGGATCTTGTTACGAGATCTGGGATCTGGGATCTGGCGCAGGGATCTGTTAAGCAGCGTATTAAGTGGCGAGGATTTTCACAAGTGCGACAGAGTTTCCTTCAGCCAATCGGAACGTACCACGGTGCTATGTGAGGAGTCGCATAATGCCAAGTTTCTGCGCCTGGCAAACGCAGGGCATTCCCGCAAGGAGGTACCGAAATACGCTGTAAGTACTGTCATTAATCTTTCGAAAATTGACATTGACCAGCCGACGACAGAAATTCTTAGCAGGGGATTAAATTATGTACCGACACCGAACCGTTTGCCTGTGGAAAGTATTATCGGTGGCATTGAAGAAGTCATCTCTCGTAACAAGATCCCTGCGCCAGAGGCCGACTTACTGCGACAGGATGTGGCTGTCTTTGTACGCAAGGCCAAGCTCCCACAGTCGAACACCACAGCCGCCCAGAGAAAAAGCTTAAAATCTCTGCGGGATAATAAGGACGTAGTTGTGTTGCGGGCCGATAAAGGCAACGCAACCGTGATACTCGATACTGTGGACTACGAGCGGAAAATTGGGACGCTCTTAGAAGACGCCAACACTTACGAGAAGGTGAATTACAATCCCACGAGCAGAATTACCAGGCAAACGAGAGTTTTAATCGATAAATCTGTCACTTCCCTCCCAGAAATAGCTTATCTCACTAAACCACGTAACGTACAGCCACCGAAATTATATGGCTTACCTAAAATCCATAAGGATAATGCACCATTGAGACCGATTGTGAGCCAAATCGACAGCCCCACATATCCTCTGTCAAAACACTTGGCTGGTGTCCTCCAACCGCTTACGGGCAAAACGACGTCTTACGTGAAAGACTCGCGACATTTCGTAAGCATTATTAGAAGCTTAAAACTGGCCGAAGACGAAATAATGGTGAGCTTTGACGTCGAATCTTTATTTACGAATTTGCCCATTTCGGAGTGTCTTACGGTGGTGAGAGATAAACTAAGGTCTGAGGACCTCCCTATTAGCTACGCCGACATGCTTCAACATTGCCTGACATCCTGCTACTTTCTATGGAACGGCGATTATTACAAACAAATCGACGGAGTAGCAATGGGATGCCCCGTATCGCCGATAGTTAGTGACCTATATATGGAATATTTTGAGGAATTAGCCATAAAAACCTCCAAAATTAAACCCATTCTCTGGCTTCGCTACGTGGATGATACCTTCTGCATCCTGAAAGGCAACATTCAAACGGTGAAAGAATTCCTGGGTCATCTAAACTCCATACACCCAAAAATCAGTTTCACCTATGAAGTAGAGAAGGACGGCTCCTTACCATTTTTGGATGTCAAAGTGACGAGGAGAAGTGACAATACTCTCGGACATACGGTATATCGGAAGCCCACACATACGGACAGATATTTGCATGCAAGCTCACACCATCATCCCTACCATCTACGTTCAGTGCAAACGTCGCTCGTGAATCGAGCACGCGATCTATGCGACACTGAGCATTTTCCGAAGGAGATGGAACATGTCAATGATGTCCTTAGGAAAAATGGATACGGAAAATATCACGAGACACGCACACGATCTAATACGGACGAAACTCAAAAACCGAGCAGATCAAGAGCATTCTTACCATACGTCAAGGGCGTGACAGATCGAATAAGTAAGATGCTAAACAGATTCGATATAAAAACGATCTTCAAACCGACCCAAAATATAGCTCGATTTTTGAGGCCTGTAAAGGATGTAATACCACTGCAAACCCCGGGTGTGTATAAAGTCGAATGCAGCTGCGGTCTAGCCTACGTTGGACAAACGAAACGGCCCATAGCCACGCGACTGACAGAACACATCAAAGCTGTTAAAAACGTTCAGCGAGAAAAATCGGCGATCTGCGAACATATATTGGATAGCGGAAGTAACCACTGGATGCAGTTTCAAAATCCCATTGTTCTATCGAAGGAACAATTCTACTTTCCTCGCATGATCCGGGAAGCCATTGAAATAAGAAGAACTCCGAACTTCAATAGAGATGACGGCTACAAACTCTCTTCTACGTGGAACCCTCTTCTTAAAATGTTCCCGCCGCCGAACGCCGAACGCAAAGACGTAAAACAGGATACAGTGAGTGTTGTGTGCAAGACGGATTTTAAAAATTCCCGCGCTCCGAGCCCGGCCCCCCACCACCGTTATAACCTACGCAGTGGCGGCAGCGGTTTGCGGCCTACCCGCAAAACAACGGACTGACAGCTCTTCAGTTTACCCTTGACAACGGCGGCTGCAACGTCACCGAAACGTCGGGTCCTACAAATTTCACGCGGTAAATTCGTTTTCTATCCTATTTATAACTATAGTTTCAAGTTGTTTGGTACGATAGATTACAAGAAAAATGTAAATTATAAAAAGGTGATGCAAATAACTCCACATTTTATTAATTGTTATTAAGAAAAAAATCTATATATTTTTGCAGATTACGAAAGACTAAGAAATTCGCTACAAGATTTATATTTTTATTATTATTTAAATGCACGCGGGAGTCACTTAACGTTGATTACAAAATGTGAATTTTCCACTGTTTGAGAGAGGTAGTCTCCTTAAGATAGTGACAAACTTTCAGCGAAAATAATAGGCCATCTGCGAGGACATTTTAGACAGTTTGGTCATTGGCTGCAGTTTAATAATCCAATTGTGCTCTCAAAAGAACAAAATTCTATTTCCCGTGAATAATGAGGAAAGCAATCGAAATCAGAAGAACGCCAAACTTTAATCGAGATGAAGGTTTTAAACTTTCCACCACATGTAACCGTTTGATTTAGAAGTTCTAATCGCCGATCACTGACAACAATAACGTTAAGCAATGAGTTATGTGTGTACAGATGATTTTCAAAAGTCGCGCCAAAATATTCATCGCTACGATCTGCACCACCTGCGCCAGCTAATGGGCCCAGTTGCAGTTTGGCCACTAAGACCCATGTGCTCAGTGTCGGTCAAACTCACGGGTCAATACCCATCCGGCGGCCTCCATACAGAAGTGCGAGCCAGGGTAGGACTCTTGCCTCCGGCCAGTTTGCCCTTGGAGGCAAACTTTGGGCGCTCCTGGATAGTTTACGCACCGTAGGGCGTCAGCCAATCGATTGTGCATTTTGACCGACATCCGGGGGAGTCTGAAATCAGTACTGTCTCCTATAGAACAGAAGTAGTTGTTTACCTTGCGGCAAGTGCTCTTGGAACGACCAACCAGCAATCGGATGCCTTGGTCCAAGATATATTCGGTAGATGCCGTATCGCCGCTACGTAAGTTAGAGGACCGCGCAAGCGACCTCGAACCTGTAACCAGTCTGGAGACCGTAGTAATCTGGTTGCAACTGAAAGTAAGGGAGCCAGTGTCAGCCCGCTGGGTGATTAACCTGGTTATCTCGCGGTAAGGCGATGGCCTGTGTGGACTGTTTTTCTTTCCTACGCTCACCTCACGTGAGAAGTTTTCTACGCATACCTCACAGGAGACAGAACGATCTAATATCGTTAAAACTTCCTGAGGTTACGGGTTCGCCTTTTGTAGTTGACAGCTCTAGTTGCACCACCTGGCGCAGATCATAGCGATTAATTCCAAACGGAGATATCCTTCCAAAACTGGTAGTCAGGGGGCGAGGCTGCCCGCTGATTACCTTTGCCGGTGTCTCGCCGTAAGGTATAAGCCTCTGTCGGGCATGTCGACTTAGTTAGACGGTAGATTTGTATTGCCTCTGTCATCTTCGCTCACCTCACTATCGTTAAAACTTCCTCAGGTGACGGGTTCGCCCGTTGTAGTTGTCAACCTTAGTTGCGTCACCTGGCGTCGCTGCGGTATAAGTTGAACTACCCGCCCGAGCGCGGTGCCAGCACGTAGCGTCCGCGACAGTCACACTTAACAAAAAGAAGATAAATGTAACTCCATTTGAGGACCATAAGCTTTGCAATAGAGTACGAAAAATTTTAATTCATGAAACTGTTTATTTATTTATTTATTTAGTACTAGCTGCGCCCAGCGGTTTCACCCGCGTGGTGATGGAAAATTGTGATAATGATGATAGAAAACCATATATCTTTATAAATTATAGCCTATGTGTTATTCTGATGTGTAAGCTATATTATTGTAAAGTTTCATCAAAATCCATTCAGTAGTTTTTGCGTGAAAGAGTAACAAACATCCATACATACATACAAACTTTCGCGTTTATAATATTAGTAGGATAATAGGTACGCAAACAATACTCTAATAATACATGGTTATCGCTAACATTTTTACATTGTTTTTAAATAGAGTATAATATTTTATGCGTACTCCGCATGCTTAATTAATAATTGCGTATGCGCCGTTTATCTCATGATTTACAAAATTATCAGTAGGTACAAAAATTAATATCCTTAAAAATTATCAAAACAAAAATAAAAATTTCAGAAATAAATTAACATTAAATTCTGAAAAACAATTAAATGGTAAAAAAAATATCTATCAAATATTGTCAGGAATAAAATAATAAAAACATACGGTAAATAATCAATTTGTTTCATAATACGTTATTTATAATGGACTTAACTGCTAATGGTCCCAGGTTGAAGAATTCAATGTTATCGGTTATAGTGTTGTATAACCGGCATGTACGTGAGATAGGATTGTGGAAAGATTGATTTGTCTGCGAAGTGGGAAGGTGAAATGTTAGGTGCTGCCTCGGTCGCCTGGATGGTACCATTGATTTTTATAAAATCAATGATGGTACGTTGAAATTTCACGCTTCTAATAAATCTGGTGAGTCTATCCCGCCGTTAAGAAGTTTGTGCAGAAACATTAGGCTTCCGCACTCTCTCCTCTTTCTAAGAGTAAAAATGTTAAAATAATTTAAACGCTCTTTATAAGAGTAGAGAGTGCGTGATAGGCCGGTTTTATGGGTTAACATACGCATATACTTCCTCTGCACAGACTCTATCGCTTCCGAATAGACCTCATAGTATGGATTCCAAATTATGGAACCGAACTCCAGTTGGCTGCGTACTAGAGAATTATAGAGCAAGTTAAAAGAGTTAATATTTTTAAACGGTTTAGTAACCCTATATATAAAACCCAGTGTTCGCTCGCTGTTACTTACTGCATTGTTGATATGCTCTTTAAAAGTCAGATGCTCGTCGTGAAGTATTCCTAAATCTCTTGCACTTTTTGTAGATTTTCGTGTTGAATTGGCGATAGAGTAAGGGTAGTCTTTAATTTGCTTATTTCTAGTGAAACAAATAATTTGACATTTTTCAACATTCAGTTCAATTCTATTAGATTCACACCATTTTTTCAATTCGCAAATATCTTTCTGTAGTGCATTGCAATCCTCCATTGTCAGTATTTCTTTGAATATTTTTAAATCATCTGCATACATTATGTGCCGACAGCGTAGACTCTTAGAGAGATCATCAATGAATATTAAAAATAGAAGTGGTCCGAGATTTGATCCCTGAGGCACACCAGATTTAACTAAGGCAGAAATCGATCTATATCCTTTCACACGAATAATTTGTGTCCTATTTAATAGGTACGACTTCATCCATCTAAATAGGTTACCGTGAATACCGTTATTTGAAAATTTCATATGTAATATGTCATGATTAACTTTATCAAACGCTTTAGCGAAGTCGGTATACACGGCATCCACCTATACCGACTTCGCTAAAGCATTTGATAAAGTTAATCATTACATATTACATATGAAACTTGCAAATAACGGTATTCACGGTTACCTACTGAAGGGCGATTTAAATAACATGTACATCAAGTTTCGTGAAAATTGGTTCCAAAGATTTTGAATAAATTGATGGGAGATATGTGTCCCTGTGGCCCCTTCGAGAGATACAAGCTACCATTTTTCCGAAATTTTATTAATTTATTATTCAACTCAGAGCCAAGTACGTACTAAATAAATAAAATTCAAACTTAAAAAGCTGCGATAAATATTGTATTTATCAATTTAAAATCCCCAGAGTTCGCTGGTCATTTGCGATGTTTTTTTTTATAAAATGCGGTATATTTTAAAACAATATTTACTTTAATTTTTTATCTAATATTAAGATTCCGATGACTTAATATTATGGAGAAAAAATAAATTATTCGTATTGGATAATTTATAAAATGATTTTTGAAATTATGGGACATATATGTCCCATGGTCCTTAAAGGGTTAAAAATACATTTCATTTTAATGAAAATGTTAAGTAATTGTAGAAGTTTTAGAGTTTATATTTTGTTTTAACCATAAATTGTCGACAAAAAATAATAGAGTAGAGTACTTTTATCAGTGGCGGAAGTAATCGTTTCGCAGTGGGGCATATCATAGCAGAGGCATCAATTCAATTTGCATAACGACTCCTCGATTTGTAAGAGTGATAAATACGGCTATTTTTTCAGGCGACACATAGGGCTTTTTTGTAAATTTAGGATATCAAATCCAAGATTTTTTGGAAGGTGGAACCTTTATTCCTGCCTTACGCGCGCGCAATTCATCAAAGAACAAGCATTACCAGCAATACTATAATCATAACATAGCAATGTGGAAGGAGTTATTTATTTAACGCTGAGCTGTACATTATTTTTATTCGGAAGTGAATATATACACAGGAAAAGGCTCACATTTCGAATCCCTTGAATAGGTCCCTAGCGGCGGAATAGCGCGTTTGAATTCCAAATGAGCGAAACAAGAGAAATTACAGGTGTAGGAATATATTATATCGCAAACCATGATAGAGGATCGTTTAGCGTTATGGAAATTTCACCAATGTCGAAAATTCCAAATATTGAAAAATACAACATATCAAACCATAAACTCTCGATTACAGATCTACTTTAACCCGATTCGAAGTATCAGGTGATCATGTCAAGCCAAGAAATATTAATTCGATAAACCATACTTGCACGCTCTCGATTGCAAGTCTGCTTCTAACCTGATTCGAAGTATTAGGATATCATGTCACGCCAAGAGATTAATATTATACCGATAAACCATACTTGCACGCTCTCCATTGTAAATCTGCTTCAAACCCGATTCAAAGTATCAGGATATCATGTCACACGAGGAGGTATCAATCCGATATACCATACTCGCACACTATCGATTGCAAATCTACTTGAAACCCGATTCGAAGTCATGTCATACGAGGAGGCATCCGATATACCATGTGATTACAAATTTACTTCAAACCCGATTTAAAGTATCAGTATATCACGTCACGCCAAGAGATATCAATCCAATATACCATACTCGCACGCGAGATTGCAAATCTGATTTAAACCTGATTTGGAACATCAGGATATCATGTCACGCTATGAGTTATCAATCAGATATACTGTACTCGCACACTCTCTAGATTGCAAATCTACTTGAAACTCAATTCGAAGTATCAGGAGATCATGTCATAGAAGAAGTCATCAATCCAATATACGTACTAAGTGACACGCTCGATTACAAAGTTGAAATTTTATTTAGAATTTTCGTGGAATTATTGTTGAATTACTAAAACACAATATATAACAATATACATACATACACAGATGCAATATACTTCGTGTGTATATATAAATCGTGTGTGTATTAAGTATGTACAAATAAAAAAGATTGATGAATAAATTTTACAAATCGTTGATGGCGTCTGTTTTGACTTTATAAACATTCCAACTTTATAACTCAAGAGAGCGTAGTCCGATTGAACAAAATATTTATAGAATTTATTTTTTAGATTAAGTTTGAGTCCTAATGTGATTTAAAAGTCGTCCGTTAGTATGGCCGCTAACGATGTATTTCAAGTACGGAACCTTAAATCTAATCAGCTATTCCCATTGACGAATAAAGAACTTTTGGGGAATGAATTTTTGAAATCGGAACACGCGTTCTTGAGATGCCGTATTAACAGAGAGACAGACACACAAACATTTCCGGGTCTATACGCCAATAAACGTCGAGTAGAGTGTTTTAAACCAAAATAAAATAAGCTTTTTTGGTGTTCAATACGTTGGCGCTTGCCCTTGATTTTGCTTGGTGTAATTGCCTGCATAATAAATTAGTTACGTTATTATGATTTGATCATCAATATTGCTTTAAACATCATTCGACGCATTTACGAAATAAGGTATCGGATTCGCTCGCTCGAAGCGACGCGCAGCGGTGTCTCTTTATTCCGGCATTCCTTACCCTCCCTTTTGGAAATTGAACTAATCACTCTCAGCTCGGTGTCTGTGCCGATAAATAGCTATTTCATTGACAATTTCACGGGGCTTTGTCTGCCTACTCCGATTAACGGGGGCTGACCCTAATTCGAAGCGATTACAGAAATATTTTAAAGCAGAGTGACGTCCGTTTAGCCTCAATCTGTACTATAGGGATAATCGTGTTTAGGTCCTGTAAAATCAAACAGGTCACAGAGCCTTTTTTATGTACATACAGCTAATACAAATTATGTATGTAGTGAAAGCTTTCCTCTATAGAACACTCATTTCCTTCAATGAGCTCTTTGGCGAAGTTGATATATTTATCTAAGAATCTAATGCAATTTCAAAAACAATAAAAGGGAAAATAGCAACTATTACTGTCTAATACTACCATCATCTCTCTCTCTCTCTCTCTCCGTCCATCCCTCTCTCTCTTCTTCCCTCCTTTCCTCCCTCCCTCATAAACACCCAAACAACCCTACATTTAAGTACACTTGAACCATTGAACAATTTAAACACTTTATCATGTATGTATGTTTCTTCCTTTATTCGTTTTATTTATACAATTCTTAACGCTTTATACTATTTTCTAATACCGAGTGAACGGTAATTTATTATTTACTTAATATTAAAAATATTCCAACTGCGCAAAATGGTAACTTAGCTTATTCAGATTATTATCCGTAACTCTGTGAATTTTCTAAGTAAAATAAAATAAATGATGTCCCGTGCCAATTATATCACAACGAGGTGCCAATAATATCAGAACACATATACTGGGGGACTCGGTAAACGAGTGTCGCATTCCTAGCAGCGATTCTGTACGTCAAACTAAACAAGAAAATTGTTTTATTTCTGTTTTACTTTAACCTTTTCCTGAAAAAACAAGTTTTTGGATATAAGTAGATTTTTGGTAAAGGGTTTTTATTCTAAGTAAAAAATGGAGTTTAAAGATATCTACAACTATGTTGATTTATGCCTTTATTACTGAAAAAGCTCTAATATTCAAAAATTTTAAACCGTATTTGAGAGAATAATATAATCAACTTTTTATAATTGTGTTAATCTATAATATGATTACCTTAATATGGACGAAGCTCAGTTAGGAAATAGGTTGTATATATTTTATATAGGAATAGCTAGTTTGTATAATAGCCTCCTAACATTCAACTTGAGCAAAACAAAATATCTGAAGTTTCAGGATGTCAGGTAAATAAACAATCACTAACAACAACTACTCACACATGCAATTACACTAGGCTAACAGACAATAAATGTTCATGCGCCAATATTGAAAAATGCTTTGTATTATGTAAAAAAGTACTTGAAAAAAAAATAAGGATGATCGAAACACGCGATCAGGTGTAGGTATATTAGCACCTCTTTGTTATAATTGCAGTTTGAATGAATAAATGATGGGGTATGTCATTTTATTATAAGCTTTTATTAAAGTTGCAATATTTGTTAGCTTGTTTAGGGCAAATCTTGCTAGCTGAATTTGAACCACTTTCTCTTATGTTAAAAGTTAAAATTTTACTTTGTGATTCAGCTCCGATGACAATGTATTTTAATGGTGAGCATGACCTGATGCTATACCCAGGATCGGCTCCCGACGAGGCACACGTTCAACAGCACAGACACACAATTTTGTATACGCATTCAATTATGATAGCCCGTTCTTTATTTCACCATGATATGGCTGCTGCACTCAGGGTTGGCTTCCGACGAGGGGACTCCTCAACGGTCAACAGCACAGAAACGAAATTTTGTATACGCATTAAAATATGATAGCCCGTTCTAAATTTCATGGACATGGCCGCTGAACCCAGGGTTGATTTTCAATGAGAGCTTTCCTCAATGGTCAACAGTACAGAAACGAAATATTGTTTACGCATTCAATTAGCCTGTTCAAAGTTCCACTATGGCATGACTGCTGTACCCAGGGTTGGCTCGCGACAGAGAATTTTAATAAAAGCTTGTTTTAAAAACTGTGTTTTTACTATTTACTTATTATGTTGAAATTGGCCAAAGGTGGTCGCAAAACAGCGTTCAGTATTTAACCGCTCGTTAATCACAATCCCTTATGGCCCAGTCAGCGTCATGTGGATTCCCGGTGGGTCGCGGTCGCGCGGGCGGCAAAAAGCGTGTCGCGCGACCTGTGCCGCGATTTAGTATCGGCCGCGCTCGAAATTACGAGACCCGTCCGACCGGGGCGGAGCGGGCAAGAAAAAAACAAGGTAAATATGCTAATTCGTCGGGAGGGCTGCAAAAGTTTCGCCGTTACGTGACTCCAGAAACTGCCGGCGAAATTTGTTGGCCCGCCCGCACAATATCGTTAAATTTAATTCTTTCTTCATAGTTTTATTTACGGCCCCGGCGCGTACTTAAAAGTGTATTAAACTGGGCGAGCGAAGGCGCAATTTGTGTGCGGGATGCATTTTTTTCGGCGTTGAATTTGCAGGAAGCGCACTTAACCTACATTCTCGCGCTGGGAGGTGATTGAGCGGCGGCGCAACGCGGAGGTTTGCGATTTTACCAATCGACTTTTTTCACGCGACCTCAACACTAATTGCGAGAGTTCGAATCGACGCCGATTTTCAGTTTGTTACATTAGAGTCTTTTCTAAATACTTTATGAAATACTACGATTCCTTCGAATACTTATTTAATATCAGAAACCTTACACCGATTATGTTTTTTAGAGAATAGCAAGTTGGATAGAGCAATCGCTGGTCAAGAAAATTTCATAAGATTTGAGACGTTTTTGCAACGCGTAGTAAAAAATAATTGAATACCAAGTAAATATATAAAAAAGAATAAAAAAAACACGACTGCCGTTACAGAAAGTAAATTATTGTATTTAATATTAAATTTATTACTATTTTTTTAATATTTGTGGTTTATATATTTATATACCTACATATGAATACACATATATTTATATACATATGAATACACACATATGAATGGACTCAATCAAAGCTTTTATTAGACACTAATCACGATATATTTACACATATTAATTTATTGACATTTTGATATATGTACATTTAGACAGCTATTTACTTGATATTTTGAGAGTTAATGTATTCTATGACATTTGGGATGATATAATGATTCTAACAGTACCACAATTTCTTATATCGGTTTAAGCGTACATATTTTATATAGATTTTATTAGATTTTACTGCATATATATATATATATATATAAATATATATATATATATATATATATATATATATATATATATATATATATATATATATATATATATATATATATATATATATATATATATATATATATATATATATATATATATATATATATATATATATATATATATATATATATATATATATATATATATATATATATATATATATATATATATATATATATATATATATATATATATATATATATATATTGAAATATTTGATAGTTTTGTGTATATATTCTTTTTAGAATTGATCAATAAGATGATTATAAAGTAAATAATTATAAAAGCCACTTACATCGTGACGAAGGATTCCCTTGATCGGATTCGGGAATGCTTTAGGTGTTAACGAGAATGATGAATGCCTCTCACTTGCGGAAAGAGGAGTAGGTTTAAGTTGGGCCCATTTTTCAACTAGTAAACGCTCACCCTTCATCCAATTATCTCAAATTCTATATATATATATATATATATATATATATATATATATATATATATATATATATATATATATCAAATATATATATATATATATATATATATATATATATATATATATATATATATATATATATATATATATATATATATATATATATATATATAAATTATTTTCAATAATATATAAAATTAGATTCATGAAAAGTTACTTATCTGGGGTCCTGGTGGACCAGAAACATTTTACCGATAGTTAATGTCCTCTTTAAATACTTAGGGCAGCAGCACCTGTTTCCGCAATTGATAACTTATGATGTTCTTAGTTATTGCTCACTGCAGCCGAATTATTGTATGCCCTTGGATGTAATGAGTATAGGAGGATGGTTTCTGTAACAGAAATGGATGTTAGTAACTTATTTTAGAAGAAATTATATGACTGAGAATATTTCGACACTAGTCGTATTCATCTCTATGACATTTCTGATAGAACAATTTTTTCAAAATTTAAATTTAAAAAAAACTGAACATAGAGAAATGGGTTAATAATATTTTGCAATATCGTTATAAATACACTATAACCGACCTTGAAAAACATTATTAATAATGATTTTTAAATAAAAAATATATATATATATATATATATATATATATATATATATATATATATATATATATATATATATATATATATATATATATATATATATATATATATATATATATATATATATATATATATATATATATATATATATTTATTAATGATAAGGTTTGTAAAGAAATCCATTTATAGGATGATGTTTTTATTTAAAATAAAATTAGTAAAAGGTACCTACTTAAAAAGCAGCGAAGGAAATCCCAGCTTGTATTGGGAAATGCTTATGTTTGAATGAGATATACTTACGGATGTGCACGACTTTCGACGGTGCAATGTAAGGTTAAAGGTCATTTTGCAGTCGACTAACGATCACTATTCATCCATATATCTCATAAATAGGGCTTATCCTTTTGCAACACAAAATGCCTTCAATTGAGACGAATTAAGCGAAAAAATAAAAAATTAAACTATTGATCACTTCGGCAAAGCCGTTTTCCAAATGAAAGTGACATTACGAAATAATTCAAATTTCGAATGCTACCAACATTTTAAATATGATACAATTGGCTGAGTTTGTATCAACGAGCATTTAAATCGAAATAAAAATAAAAAAACCTCCATATGCTCAATGAGATGAAAGAAGAAAATTCAATCTTCTATAGGTTTACCCTATTTTGATAACATTATACAATCTTTATTATAAACTCCTCTGCCAGAAATTAAGATTGAAGTTTCTTCTTTCATCTCATTGAGCATATCGAATGCTACCAACATTTTAAATATGATACAATTGGCTGAGTTTGTATCAACGAGCATTTAAATCGAAATAAAAATAAAAAAACCTCCATATGCTCAATGAGATGAAAGAAGAAAATTCAATCTTCTATAGGTTTACCCTATTTTGATAACATTATACAATCTTTATTATAAACTCCTCTGCCAGAAATTAAGATTGAAGTTTCTTCTTTCATTTCATTGAGCATATGGAGGTTTTTTTTATTTTTATTTCGATTTAATGGCTCGTTGATAACAAACTCAGCCAATCGTATCATATTTTAAATGTTGGTAGCATTCGAAATTTGAATTATTTCGTAATGTCACTTTCATTTGGAAAACGGTTTTGCCGAAGTGATCAATAGTTTAATTTTTTATTTTTTCGCTTAATTCGTCTCAATTGAAGGCATTTTGTGTTGCATAAGGATGAGCCCTATTTATGAGATATATGGATGAATAGTGATCGTTAGTCGACTGCAAAATGACCTTTAAACTTACATTGCACCGTCGAAAGTCGTGCACATCCGTAAGTATATCTCATTCAAACATAAGCATTTCCCAATACAAGCTGGGATTTCCTTCGCTACTTTTCAAGTAGCTTTTACTAATTTTATTTGAAATAAAAACATCATCCTATAAACGGATTTCTTTACAAACCTTATCAAATATATATATATATATATATATATATATATATATATATATATATATATATATATATATATATATATATATATATATATATATATATATATATATATATATATATATATATATATATATATATATATATATATATATATATATATATATATATATATATATATATATATATATATATATATATATATATATATATATATATATATATATATATATATATATATATATTGTACGACTACTGCAAGTTTATTACTTTGTTATTGTGAAATAGCAGCTGCAAAACAGTGTTCATTAACCGCTCGTTAATCACATTTCCTTGAACCGCGGTATGTGGAATCGCCAATGGGTCACGGTCGTGCGGGCGATAAAATGCGTGTCGCGGGATATCGTTTAATTATTTTTTTTCCACAGTTACATTCATGGCCTCGGCGCTTACTTAAAAGTGTATTAAACAGAGAGGGCGAGGACCCAAATTGTGTGAGGACCCAAATTGTGTAGGGAATGCAGTTTTCGAGTTTACTCCTTAAGAAACGATTTTATTTAAATCCCCCGGTACGATAATTTGACGGGTAGTAAAATCTAACGGGTAGTAAAATCTAGCAGGTTCTCGTCAATAAGACGACTTCTCGGTTTACTCTTGTTAAAATTCACGCTTGAAAACGATTGTACGCATGAATATGTAGAACCAAAAAAATGATAGAACAGCAAACGGAAGTTTTTTCAGCTGTTCATAAGAATCATGAATACTATTCCATGCGATGAACATGATCATTTCTTTCTTCTCCAAATCTTTCAAATTAAGACCACTAGTTAATTAAGTTTACATTTGTTTCTCCCCAGTATTTCCAAATAAATACAAAGACGCTCAAATTTAGAGCTGTTAGGGGATATTTGTGTCAAGGCCGCACTTAAGGGGCCAAACAGTCTCATGCGGTTCGGGAGCCGCCTTTGCCGACAACTGCCCTATGGCACCTAACACATTCAGACTTTGTAATTTTAATAACTATTTAAACAAAAACCGTCGCAGAATACCAGGAACGAATAAATACATATCCCGTGTGAATACAAACTATATATTCCCAAGAATGCTCAAATTTGTAAGCATTATATGTAGAGGAAATACTAGGATACGTTGCTTGAACTCTGTAATGTGCCTCATGATTTCATTCCTGCACTGTTTCCTCACGTATGTAATATGCTAAGGTCAGGTGTTCAACATAGTGTGCCCAGTGACTGTACATAATAATATACTGTCATTTATGGAACTTCACTGCAAATATTATATTTTAAATAAATAAATGGCCTGGGGTTTTCGTGTAATTAGCCATATTTAGGGATATTCCGAATTTTAGAACTCCGAAATGGCTCATAATTGATTTAAATTGTAGTAGTCATAAATATTTTAGATAAATAGATCATTCAAGTGGTAGATACATCATTGTAATTGGAGAGGTGAGTCCAGCGCCTACACATTTTTACCCATTGTCCTTTGTCTTTTACCCATTGTCCATTACCTGCTGTTGCTCATATCCAGAATCGAGGATTTGTATAGTAAATGAGACACATGCCGACTGGTTGAAATGATAATAATGATGAAATAGGGGAGATAGCCAATCACACGTCTACCGTACTTAATCATCATTTCAGGGCAATTATGACTGGTAAGCCATAATCGATTACAGTGAGTGCGTAAATGGACTGTACCGTGAAAATGGCGGCGCCAGTTTTTACTGGTGGCCAATTAATGCATTGGTAGAGGTACCCACCAGTGAGGAACCTCTAGTTGACCGCCAGTCCAGACAGGGTATGGATTGTGGAAGTAAATTCTCACACCGGCATTTTTACGGTACAGTCCATTTACGCACTCACTGTAATCGATTACGCACGCACTCACTGTAAAACAATATGGAGAATACTTATATATTTACTGAGATAATCGTAGTAAATGGAATCTGAGACTTCTAGGGTTAAACTTCTAGGATGTGCACTTATCACGAGCCATGAGCCATTATATTATATCATATTATGGTTTAAAAATATTATTATCAAATTGGTCATACTTCTATTTTGCTCTATGTATCCCTTTCTCGAACTTACTTTCTTAACAACTTACATTATTATTACTTTTCTTGCCCTTATATTATTATTAGCCTTATTACATTTTTCCACTACCAACATGTTCATGTTATTTAAATTAATTTGTAATGCAAGCATTGTAAACTATGCATACGATAGTAAATTTGTTTTATTTAAATATGTTTAAAAAATACTATATCATATATTTACTATCTGTAGGATTACCATAAAATAAAATAAATAAGTTCGAAGTCATTAGTGAGGTATAGACTTTCTTATAATTTCATCAAAAATCTTCTGCCTACTTTTTGGCTCATTGTTTGACGGCACTGTTGACCTCATCGTCTGTTAAAAACATTTTTCCACCCATAAACGACTTCAGATATTGGGGGTGAAAAAATGAAAATCATTTCTTTCTTTTCAGAATAATTTAGAAAAACGAATCGTTTCTTCGATCTTGTCCACTATCTTATTTATGGACGCCCACTCTTTATTTAGTCATGGGTCTAGGGAGCAAGGTACAGTGAAGTCCAACTCATTTCCCCTAATTGTGTGCTAGTTAGTGCTACAGTATGGGGCTGAGCATTATCGTGGAGAAGAATGACGTCATTGAATACAGTCACACTCATCGACTGTATTCAGTGACGCAATACGATCAGTGTGGCGGTCATTGAAACCGCCACATTATTAAAAAAACGGTTGCAATCACCTTGCCAGCTGACAGGCAGAGTCTTCACTCATCACACTTGTACTTAATACGGCTTATGACACTATCCAACCTGTTCTTCTCCCTTGGCGTGAAGAAATTGAATTACGTTCCTCAACTCGCAGCTGGCTAGATTCATAATCAAGATACTCATTTAATCATAATACTACAACAAGAGTTTTCATCCGACTGAGACAAATGAGCGCGCATTCTACTCCTAATAACCTTGAGCGCATTGTTGCCAATAAAACCCCTTTGAGCATCAGAGACTCATTAGTCTTACTTTTTGGACATGCCTAATATATGCATAAATTATTATTCTGGGTTGTCAGATTTCACAAAATTAATCAGTATAACTATGCCGCAACGAAAAGTTATTGTTGCATGATAAAACCTTTAGACTACAGGAGTATGCTGTAATAATACTTAAGACAGTTTTCTTTGCTAACAATGGCACAACGAGCAGATTTTTAATTTAAAAAAGTGGTGTTCTGATAGAATATCAGAGGTTTCAGATGGGATATCAATATGAACTAATTTTCACTAGTTTTTAGTGGGTATCTCTACGTGTATTTTTCTGCTGCCGTGAAAAAATAGAAGATAGGTGCGTGCGATTCACATAGATTTAAATCAGTTTGTTATATTTTTTTAGCGTGCAACTAAAAGGTCCTAAGTCAATTTTCAAGCAAAAAACGATAGTAATACACTCGGGAGCAATGAATCCGGGTCACCAACATAAACCCTAATGGGAACTAAGAATGCTAGCTTATTCAAATAACACTTATATTATTTAACAATTAACACTACTGAAATAAAGTTGATAAAACTTTTTGGGGGCTTTACCGTATTGCAGTGATGTCCAAGCGAAAAACGTTAGTAATACACTCGGGAGCAATGAATCCAGGTCACCAAAATAATCCCTAATGGAAATTAAAAATATTTATCTTATTTATATATCTAACTTATTTAAATAAAACATATTTATACTAATGAAATATTTAATACTAATGAAATAAAATTAATAGAACTTCTTGGTTGCTTTAACGTAATCTCATCAAAAGGTTAGAACAATTTCATTCATTATTATACTTTAAATCGAATTAAGAATTCACTGCAGTTGTTTTTGATTTTATTTCAGTTCACTCACGAAAAAAATATATAACAAGCGTCCCTGGTATATTAAGTATTAATGTGGTATTTTTTAAATACTCGTTAAGCTAGCTTTCTTAGTTTTCGAGATCTAAAGGTTTATTTAGGTGACCCGAATTCATTGCTCCCGAGTGTATCAAGATTATGATTCTAATCTGGGGACAGAAAAATATGAGAAAACGTAATATCTAGATCTTAGCTATGGCTTGAATTTATGGACTAAGCTGTGAATTGCGGTCATCTAAGGCAATTTGAAGTTGAATGCCGCTTTAGCAAGCAGTTATAACTGTGGTTTAAATCCCCTGAATGGAGGAATAATCTGGTGCTTAGGGGCAGCGACATTTATTTCGTGAGACACGGGAAAATATAACGTTAAATAAATTGGCGTGTAAAGTTTAAAAGTAATAGAGATAATAATAATACAGATAAGATTGAGAAAAGCACTGTTGAGATTAGCAAAATCAGGTGATATGGGTATAAAAAGCTTATTGTATATGAGATATTATTACTGACAATGTGATTTCGGTCCAATATGGCATATGTGTACCAAATTTTAAATCTCTGAGTCCAATATTTTGATATCGATATTGAGTCCTTACCTATGTAATTGCTGTTTTTTCACACCGGTCAATTTAAACTTGAATAACTTGGGTTTGAGTGGGAATTTCAAATTCAAATAAATTTTAATTCATGGTTATGTTATTCTTTTTTAAGAATCAGCTATTTATTTCTCTTTTCGTCATTTGTTTTTGCTCAAATATTTTCGTTTGTGCAAGCATGATAAAGTTGAAAATTTTCAATATTTTCAAATATGAAATCTGTGCCGGTGTTTTCTATTACAAATTATTGCAGTCTGGCTATTGTTGCTTCTGATTGCTTCTGCTTGGTGCTATTGTTACAGTTTGGCTATCTGAATTCTTTGCAGTCTGGCTGGCTACAGTTACCGTAAATGTGTAAGGTTACGAACTGCAAACAATTATGAAGAAGCTCGTGATTAAATAACCGAGCCTGTTCAATCGCTCATAGCCACTGCTTCTGCATAACAACGTATAACAACAGATTTCAAAGCAAACACTCGCAATGTTGCAGGAGTTACCGCTGGAGACTCTTGGTGACTCATCGTACCTGCCAGACCTTGTTCCAATAGAGTTCAGTATTTTTTCAGAATTTAGATAACGTTTTACATAGGAAAAAAATACTTTGAAGAGTCGGTGAGTAACGCCTTCAAAGCATTCATTGGTTTCTTTCCACGAGAGTTTACAGCAGAGGAATTAAACCATTAAAATTGTATACCTGCATAAATAATAGGGGTCAATATTTCTATTAATTAAATAGATATTTTTAAACAAATTTTTTGGCTTTAAATGTTCTTTATAGAGCAGTTACTTTATAGATAAGGACCCAATATATGACCAGTGCGCCCCCTGGTGGACCGGGTAAAATTAAAATCTTTGGAACTCTTGCCATGACCGAATGATGCCTGCATACCAAATTTTAGCTCAACCGGTTTAAGCGTTTGGGCGCTATCTTGAAGGAATACAGACTTCGATATGGAAGTGGTCTTAATCGTCTCAGGGGGGGGGGGGGGGGGTCAAAATGGATATGTCTTCATCTCGAAGGTTTAGCGCCGGTTTACCCACCTGGTCGGTTGGTGGGCATAAAAAGTAAAACTTTACCCACTGAAATCTTTCAGCGTAATAGCGGGCCGCCCCATCTATAACTTTGACCGAGTATGCAGTTAAATCCGATGCCTACCAGTCGGGCTTTGCAGTAATATCGTCGCCAGTCGCGATGCAGCTGCGATAAAATGGCGCTGCTCATCCATTATTGAAGCGGCCCGCCTTCCTGACCTCGTTTAATTTATCATCGTATTTTTACCCCAGACCAAATTCCTTCAATTGTTTATTGCAACTCCGGCGAAATTATTCCAACTTTTTTCATAGCTGGGAATCGGTAGGCACTCGGCATATCTAGGTTAGGTTAGTATAACTGTGAGGTTTGTTGTAGAATATGTACATGAGAACGGTTCCATGTGAAAGTTTTGGCGACCCTCCAACTTAGGTGGAGTCAGGTGAAAGTGTCGATTACATAAAAGGAGAAAACTTCGTTGTTTATTCTTCCTTAAGTAATAGTTAGTGTTAAGCGCAATGAAATCGAATCCAACAATGTGATTCTGTATGAAAATAATTACTTACTTTATACATTACAAAATATATTACATAGTTTCTCTCTCTCTCTCTCACTTTATTACTTTTCTTGCTTCTCACGCTCACATTTTCACGTCGCGTCGCATCGACATATTAGCCAAAATAATACTGGTAATGGTAAATTCCAGGACTTTTCTTGGACGTACTCTACAAGAAGTACTTTATCGTTCTCAAAAGAATTTATGAGTTGCATGTCCATAGAGTCCTCAAATTATAACCCTGTATCTTATGTTGTGTCGTACTAGGGTAGGCTGAAAAGTAATGCACTCATGCTTGTAGAACACAAACAAAAACAAATAGCAAGATCGGACAAGAAGTACATTAAAGTACAATTCTTAAGCTTCAAAATCATATATTTATTTTTCAACATAGTCATCTTTGACCGCTCGGAAGCCAGCTTTCGCGCGCTAAAAACTGCGCCGCAACTGTTTGGTCGATTTCTTGAATAATACTAACAATATATTTTTTTTGAAAAATTCCCTCTTGTTACCCAATTAATCTTGTTAGTCATGTATATTATATATTTGTTTAATATATATGGGGGCCGGCCAATACAGTGACGCGCGGATCTGTCAAAGGACGCAAAGTGCCTATAGACACTGTCGGCATTTCTCCTTAGGTGTAAAAAGATTTTTTATTCTGTCACCGAAAAAATTTTCCTTCTTTTCTCGAATCCAGGACTTGATAGGTGCCTTCACCTCATTGTAAAAGGTTTAGTGATTACCCTTTAGGTCTCTCGTAGAGGAAAAAAATGAAAATCGCAAGGCGCGCAAGATAGACGGAGTAAGGAGGTTGTGTAATCGGTACAAACTTCGGGTTTTGCAGCGCCTCTTCAATTAACAGTTACCCCTCGTTCCAGGTCACGTAAACTCGTAGGTGCGTGTTTCATCAACAATAATGACTTTT
Source organism: Micropterix aruncella (assembly GCA_944548615.1). Taxonomy (NCBI): domain Eukaryota; kingdom Metazoa; phylum Arthropoda; class Insecta; order Lepidoptera; family Micropterigidae; genus Micropterix; species Micropterix aruncella. Next base: position 23,536,109 of record OX155952.1, on the reverse strand, counting down.
CCAGACAAACAAACACGACATTTTATTATCTATATATTTAAAATAGACCTGTTAACAGTATCGTCCCCATAAATAGCCTTTAATCGACAATGAATTCCAGTATGATTCACTTTTTCAGCAGTAAAAAAATTGATATTCGCTGTTTAATTAGCGTTGACAAAGCACTATAACACGTTTTCATACATCTGCTCTTCAGAAAACACTAGATGAAAGCAGCGTCTTCAAACTGCTCATGCTTATAGTGGGGGAATGTTACTTCTACCTGCCATATGGTTTGCTTCTGAATGTTTGTTTGTTTGTTTGTTTATTGTGAAAATGTCACAATGGGCGGGTTTATTGTCATATGACAATCTTTTACAACCAACCCTACTATGACGTGTTATATGTATGTGTGCGCGTAACATGTGTGTAAGTGTGTGTCTTGTTATTGCATTCGATCGACAGAATTGAAAATGCAATTCCGTTAATATCATCCCAACGGAAAATGGTGACCCAGCGGAAAATCGAACCCGGAACCTTACAATGTAAGATCAGGCGACCTAACCACTACGCCACCGGGATGTTATTTCCCTTGCGTTCTACAACCACGTGTGCATTACTTTTCACCCTATTCTCGTAAATTTAATATAAAAATAGTTTCTTAAATTATGTAAATCGATAGGAATATTTATCTATATTTAAATAGACTTTGTAAAATCATCCTATTTCATACGGAATTGAATTGCTTTTCTAATCAACGAATATACATTTTTACATATTATTGAACTTCTACATTGCTCCGCTTTGCCGACATATCAAAAAACGGTATAATATTATGTCCCTAATAATAAAACTGACTTCAAACACCTCATAAAATGCAAAGTTTCAGATTTCATACAAGTGTTTCCTCTGTACATCTAGCACAATGGCACCCGCTAGCAACTCTCCGTTGAATTCAATGATATTGTTTACGGATGGTGGTTTCTTTGAGGCGGTGGGGGCCGTGTTTGTCGTGTTGTTAGGAGGGCGCTGGCGACGAGAAAAAAGGCGAGACATCTGCATGCCTTTGAGGCGATCCCACGACGGTAATGAAGTGTTTGAACAACATTAGCGCGCTCTTTTGTGGCCTGATAAGAAAACAGGACCACTCCCGGGCGCCCGCCCGCCGAAACATCTTCTTTCGTTCATGGCGCGGCGTGCTGGTAGCACAGATTATGGAAGAGATAAGTAGTAATACACTAAATGCACCTTACAATCAAAAGTGGTGTTAATTCATCATATTGCTTTGTAAATCTACGTCTCCAAAGGACAATAATAATGTTACTTTCAAAGTCGTGTTAACTGTGTTCAAAAAAAAATTTTTTTTTCGGACACAGTTAGAAGTAGAAACAAAAAACATTGATAATCTTTAATCATAATAGAAAGTATTGCATTAAATTGCCTTTTTTTTAGTTATAACATGAAAATAGGCTATAGAATAATCCTACAAATTTGAGATTTCGGTAAATTTTAATATTTTTATGTTCCACGAACACAAGTGTTGTTGTAGATGTGAACACGAATGTGTTATTGTAGATAGATAGATAGATAGAAATTATTTATTGCACATTTAAAAAAACATGCAACACGCGGACTTATTGCCTTAAGTACAATCTCTTACAGGCAACCTTCGTGGAAGTGTAAGAATTTAGGTGCCAGTAAACTAAACAAAATAAACTTATACATTATTACAATTACATTATTACAACAAAAAATAACCAAATAACAAAAATGCCATTATTTTAAAAAAATAATTTGGGTATAGAGAATATTCGCAAGAAGCGAACGATAGGGAAGGATGAGATGAGAATTCGGAAGGAAGGATGAGAAGTCTTAATAGGAATTTAGGGACATAAAAGATAGGGACAGTAGATGTATACATTTAAAGTCTGTCAGTCTGTCAGATTGTCTGGCTCGATGTATTTCAGTACAATAGCGTGGCTTAAGCCGCTACTGGTCTTATTTTGCTGAAATTCGGTTTGTATATATATTTAAAGCACTAATATCCCTAAAACTGGTTGGGGGTTGGTACACAAACCATTATTTCCAAGCATGTCACCAGGCCTGAAGCCTAAGCGTCTGTTATGTAAGTAAAACAAGGCATAGCCATTTAGAAGAATAATATCCAGAATCCATTTTTTAAGTTTTTGATTCAGTCGATACCGATTGATAACCCTAGAATATTCGAGTTATATACTTCTTCTAAAAATCTTCTATTAAATAAATTAAAAATTATAGAAAAACACGACTGCCGCTACAGAACGTGAACGCTTGTATTTATTTTTATTATGGTTTTTTATGATATATTTGTAGTTTATATATTTATCCATATACGTGTATATATCTGGAATTTACTCACTCAGACATTTCATTTGACACTAAACACGATATATGTTAATTTATTTATTGAAATTTGCACATTTCGACATTTAGTTACATGATATTTACATGATACTAGTTACACTACTTACATGATATTTAAACAGTTTATTTAACCTATGACACACAGAATACCATAACGATTCTAACAATAATACATACTTCTAAATCGGTTCAAGCCTTTATAATTTATGGTGGAATAAAGAAACGGGAAACAAGCATAGTTAAACCCTGAACACATTACACTCCTTTTTTATCGGGCAGTCGTGTAAAAATAACGGAAACTACTTTACTTATTAAGAATGGGAATATTTGGTAATTACGTATGTGGGTATATTTAACATGTACTTGACGTAATGCTACAACCTAGTGAAGTAATGTTTTTATAGCAAAATAAATTTATTCTATTCTACACGTAGTTCATTCATTTTATTATTTATTGAGAGTGCGAATAAGACGTGGCTATCAGTTAGATTATCACAATAATAAATAATATGCTACAAACTATCATAAAAGTAATTACTTAGTTAATTTCTTGTAGGTGACATTTACTAATATTATTTCTTTTTATGATATAAAAAAAGTACACGAAGGATGCCTGTCTCTTAAAACTTCCCAATAATTTCGCCATGTTAAACATGTATCTATAATTATTCTCAGAAATTTACTTGTTATTCCCAGTTTTCACATTGGCAACATTATTTGGACAGTCTTCACATTGGCAACTTCCCAGGGTTAGTTTCAGGATAATTGTTTTCCTTATTACAAGTTTTTATTTAACTTGCAATATTTGACAGTTTGTTTGTCAAATCTTGCAAGCTGAATTAGAACCACACCATTTATCCTATGAAGTTGAAATTATACACATTGATTCAGATCCGATGACAATGCATTTTTATAGTAGCCATGACCTGATTCTACACCCAGGATTGGCTCCCGACAAGGCCGACTCCTCTACGGTCAACAACGCAGATGCGAAATTTTGTATACGCATTTTAATAAAAGGGTGTTTTAAAAACAATACAAGTAATTTATTTATTTTATTTTAAGATTGAAAAAATACAGAAACACTCTTGGATACATTAAATGTTAAATATTTTTTGTTGAACCAAGTATTTATTATAACTAAATCGATATTTAATATATTAATTTGTCAATATAATTGATAATAAAGTATTTTGGTGTTTTATCCATAATTGGATTTCGGAAATATATCTATTTAATACTATAAATCTATGAAATCTATTAAATACTATAAATCTAATAAATCTATTAAATACGAAGTCGCCGTAATCAAGTTTGAGTAAAATTGAAGTGTTTATTTGTAGAATACTAATATCTGTATGAAGACAATCTCTGATTTGATTTAGTTTTCAGAGAATTCCTGAACGCAAAGTTTTGAGAAGCGTGTCGTATCTATTGAAATTAGGTAAGACCGTCTGATTAATCTATGTCGGTAGGCCGCCTCCGCCCGCCCCGCTTTTGACGCCGCCTGTGATATATGCCCGTAATGATCCCGTGTGTTATGAAAGCTATAGAGAATGAGTAATGCGAGCTGTTAAATTTTGTTTGAGGAGGAAACGCGTAAAGACATCTTGGCTACGAGACATCAGCGCAATGCGCTATTCCCCCCGAATGTTTGTAGCGTTAGCGTTTTGTAGCCAGAGTAAGTGTTTGTTTAAGAAGTCATTATGGACGTGATTTTCCGCGAAAGGTAAAATAGGGCATGAAATGAATGGCGTTTCATTCTACTAATTTTTCCAATTTGGGTTTCGACTACTTTTTTCACGTTCGTTCGTACGTTAAAGTGTCCGGGTCAGGTTAGGACACGTCTCTCCAAAAACATGCGGTCTGTGTGGCCTTATCGTTTGCCTCTTGTAGGTCCTGGTGTGATAGGGTTGACAGCTGCGGGCAGGATACGAGGTAGTCTTAATCCTGCAGCGTTCCACAGTTGCATATTGGGTTCTCTGTCTAGCCCCAGCGAACGAGATTGGCTCGACATCTGGTAACACCCGCCTTCATCTGTTCCGCCACGTGGAATAATCTGAACATCTGTTCAGATTATTCCACGTGGTAAAGGGGATATGGGATCCCGGTATTATTTCTTCCTTTACGTCATCGCCAAGTGAAGCTTTCCTTTTTACCTTTTCTCCTTTTTCACGTTGAACATAACATCTTCATCGGGAAGACGTACCTACTAACTAAGAGTTGTAAACGGGGTGTGAGATTGATCACTCTGTGATTTTCTACCTTTTATTATTTTATCCCTCTGCTGTCAGATTGCGAGTCTTGTTACCGCATAGTAGTAGTAATGCATAGTGCGGAAATGACCACTTTTACTTTTTTCGGTAAAAGCGCCAATTAAAGATCAATAGTTTCCTTAGAAAATCGATCACAATTTTATTGTAAAAATACATCCTTTACTTCCATTATTTCTTCAAAATTAAAAACGTATAGGATTCCAAAATTTGCCAGCGCTAGTAAGGCTTAGGTTACGATTTAATTAAAGGATTTTAATAAAAATTATCATCGGTTTAAATTAAGGTCCACGTAGTAATGGGAACGTAGCGTGAAAAATGTTTGTAACATTGTAACGTTTGTAACATGTTTCGGGATATCATTAATTTTACTAATATTCCATTAAATTAATATGATAGGTGAAGTACTAAAATATAGTATAAACAACTACATTATATTAAGATTTTTTAGTAAAAACATATGAAAAATGTTTCTATCATTTTCGAGCTAAGGGGGACAACCCCTTTGTCCATTAATCACATGATGTTTTTTTAGCAACTTTTTAAACCCCCCCCCCTCCCCCTGGGATACGTGGGGGATAGTCTAAGACTACCCCCCCCCCTCCTACCCAAAATCACGTGTATTTTTTTAGTACATAGTATCTTTAAAATTTTCAGAATATTATCGTAAAATACAGGTATAATATTATTTCATTCTGAAAAACTAAGCACCGTGATCAAAATGTCCAGACAGACATAAAGGTTGCATGTTGTTTCTGACTGGCATAAAAATAATAAAGGAAATGTGTAATCATGAGAAAAAAAACATATACATAATTGTACTGGTACATGGATATAAATCTGGTACATGGTTAAAGGAGGAATAATTTACTGGTACATGGTTAAAGGAGATTATCTTTTGACCACAAATTCGCAAGATTTTCATCAACAATAACAAGTGGATAAGCATCATGCAAGTCAGCTGTTGGCAATTAGAGTTGTCAACTACAACGGGCGAACCCGTCACCTCAGGAAGTTTTAATGAAATGTATCGTTCTGTCTCACGTGAGGTGAGCGCAGAGGACTTAGGACAAAACAATCCACCGTCAAGCGTTGCCACCTGCCCGTCAGAGGCCAACGCCTTACGGCGAGCCACCGGGAAAGGTAACCAGCGGGCAGCCTCGCCCCCTGACTACCAGTTTTGGCAGGATATCTACGTCTGGAATTAACCTTCAGAATACTTCCATCCTCCCGACTGGTTACGGGTCCGAAGTCGCATACACGACCTCTACCTGTTGTATTACAGCGGTAATTCATTTAGAATTTTTTGCTGTCCTGGGCGTTCTTTGCCCGTAGTGGCACACGGGATCGAGTGGCCCAAGGTCATTTCAAGAGTGGCATGACAACAGGTCAACATCCACCACCGCTGCTTAGGAAATATTGTATTTCCATATTCTCCAGACCCCTTCAACAATTAGTCAGAATGCACAACCGATTGGCATCGCCGACCGATGCGCAAACCGTCCAGTGGCGCCGGGATGCAATCCCGCCGGGAGAAACCGGTCCACCAGCTCTGAGGCTGAGACACGGGAGTCTTACCCGGGGTAGCCTTCCACTCGAGGAGGCTTCTGAATAGAAGCTGAATCGTGAGTTGAGCCGATCCGAGAACAAAATGGATCTTGTGGCCATAAGGTGCACGAAACCGCTCACCACCAAAGCTGTTGGCAGTGTGCTTTGTTGAAAATCAAGGTCGGTCTCATCAAGCCCACTCGGCGACATTATTTTCGTTGCATTGTTATAAGGAAAAACATACGCGGCAACGATTTACGTATGTCTTTGGCGCCAAAACTATAGATTTACTGGCGACTGGCAAGCTGAGCCAGGCGGTTGTCGCGACAAGCAGGGAAATCGTTTCCTGGCAACGGTGAGTCAAAATCAGGCGCCGATTTTCGGTTTATAAATCGCTCGTTCAACAAAAAAATAAATACAAGTGATATCTCAATACAACCCAACCCACCCCCCCTCCTCGTGATATTTCGTGATTTTTTTCGAACCCCCCTCCCCTTTTTTCGAGCCCCACGTGATTAATGACGATCCCTAACCACCTACATACTTATATCTCAATCTGGTGTTATTATCCATTCTCTGTCTCTGATGTGGCTATCGTTTTTTGCTCTAAAAACTTGTTTAATTTCAATTCAGACCTAAAAGTTGGTTAACTAGGGCGTAATATGCGATCATGATGGTATACTAAAATATTAACTTTCGGATCTACGCATCTGTGTAGCGATGCAATGCGGCTGCCTCATGAAATATGAAAGTTTTAAGCGGCGTTTGATGCCGTCCCTCCCGCATCCGCCCCGTACCACTCCATAATAAATTTCCCAGTGTGCTTCAAAGGCACCTTCTATTGTCTTGAGTGGCGAAGATTAAGTGCGACCATATTAATTGATTAATGACTGCTACAGGAGCAGCTGCTTATCCAGTTACGTGAAATCTGTGAATGTAGGCATACATGCAGGATAAGGCATGTCTAATATAATTTAAGATTTGTGTCTGATTAGGACCAATATAGAAACTGCTGATTTATAACGATGATTTTGACGTAACGTACGTCTTAAATCCCATCCCTTCATTTTCGGAAAGTGATATTGTGCTCTGCGATCACTGACAATTTTTTTTAAATATAATCTGTACGTTTAATTACGATGTTTACTGCAATTTACTCGCGCTGGAGAGCGCAGCGTTGCTTGGTCCACAAACGGCGTAAAATGGGCGACTCAAAGTGAGAGAAAGGGAGAAAGACGATGATCACTTGGCAGGCATCAAAATTATCGTTTTTCTAAAGAAAATCATTCAAAATACACTAACTATAGTTCCAATTCGTTATTGCCGCGCGTTATGCATGCATACAATGTATGCTTTAACGATTTTGACATATTTAACCATCAAAATATTCGATCCTTTGTTAAGGAGGTACGTGAAAAGCTGATTATCAGATCGGATTGAATTAGCATGCACATACAAGCACTCACAAGCACATTCGCACTACAGATACACACACGCACACACATACATACACGCACACACACATACAAACACACACACACATACACGCTCTCCATCACACAAACACACACCAACACCCATTCACTCGCACATAGGGATTTTAACTGTTAGTTTTAAATTCTTTTTGGATTTCTTTGTATTGTATTGTTTGACATATTTTGTAATCCTTATATAGCATATAATTTAAAACGTCATTGGCTTTACTGCTGTTATATATTATGCTTATATGTTATTTTTTTATTCTGTATGTTTTTAACCAAAATTAAATAAATAAAATTATAGTACACATTATACGGGAATCAGTCATACTGACCTATCAAAATCAATCGATAGTGTTACTAGATTGGCCATTTTATTAATCTGGTCTTTTAATAGTTTGGTGAGATTCTTGGGTATTTTATAAATCGAAAAGTATGAATTAGATGGTTTTTCTGGGACTTCGAAAGAAATGTATTGTTTTAGGGTTTTTACAGCATGACAGTCAGCTTGAAGTACTGCCTTATAGTTTCCACCCGAGCTTTGTACGATTACGAATGCTCACATTTCACAATTTACACCATTGCGAGACCAGTGACACAGGCATCATCTCCAAAAATGCTATTATAATTAATAGATATACATTAACTGTTTTATTGAATAGGTAATTTTTTAGACTACACGATTCATGAATAACTTTATCGCTTGAATTAATCAGATCACATGAAGAACTGCACTACGAATGCACTGAAAAAATATAACGCTGTAATACTGTAATACACGGAAATACGCATGTTTCAAAATGGATTACGTATATATCATGTACTGTGGCCCGTACGTATGTATCAACATGACGCGTAACGGTGTAATTACTATATCACGGGCATGATAAATACACCGCGACATCTATTACCGACGCCCAAAACGAGATCTTGCTTTTACCATGACAGCATGTTATTACATACGTAAGGTTATAGTCAGTAACAAGAATCATGTTGAAACTACATTATACCGTTTTATTCGTATTACCCGTACGGGGCATGGTGAAACATATATGTTTCAACATTCTTCGAGTAATGGAATTTCAACAAATTTCCTTGCAATCAACAAACTTACGATTGAAACTTCATTATTCTGTATAAAACCGTAAGAACTAAACGACATTGTATCAAGAAATCCAACATTTTTCTCTGTGTATATAATTTCAGGCCGTTCAGTGCGATTCTTACAACCTGCAGCGAGCGAATGACATAACGGGTCAAAGAGATTATTTTCTGGTGTTTTTTTCGGGTTAATACTAGTAGCATAGAACGGACAACCATTTTAATGGGTCAATTAGAAGACAAGAAATTTTGGGACAAAATTTTCTTTTGCTGTCTAATGCCTATATCTCGGATTCTTTGAGAAGGAAATTGACAAAAAAGTATTCTGTCAAGCTCCCATTATTTATAATTTCACTCAAAAACGTTGCCATGAAGAGACAGCCATGTAGATAACACTGGCAATCTCATTTTTTGTGCCACAATTTAATTATATAAAATCATGTAGACAACTTTTACATATTGTATGTTTCTGACGTCTGTATTCAGATGACATTCAAGTTATATGCCAAAAGTGAAACGAATCTCAAAATTCCTGCATTAGATAGTGCTTCTTCAATATCTTTTCGGTCAACATATCTCCCCTTTGGCATCCAGGATAACTAAGTAACGCATTCATTCAAAATAATTTATATAGAAAAAGTATATTAAATTTTGTTAAAATGTATCACTAACCATTGAAGCATATGTAACCAAAAATTGTAATCTGTTTCTAGTTAAATATATAATCATGCCCACATTCAGATTACTCGTAAGTCCTAAACGCGATTGGTTATACAATCATGAAAGTATGATATTTGTAAAATGTAAACATTAAAAAAGAATACGTAATAAAGAATTATATTGTTGAAAATATAAACCGGTCTTTGTTTGATTATAATTAAGGAAACTGCAAAGAAAATATAAGAAGAACTTGTGCTAAGTACATCACATTAAAAAAATAAGTTCACACGATTTTCAAAATATCAGCAACGTAATGCAGAGATTGCAGCGTTGGTACTTGCTGGCAAATCCCAAGAGCGTAGCGATGACTGCAAATGAGATTGTCGTCCTAGTCTAAGAGTAACAGCTGATTTAGAAATACAATGGGATACTCGCCAAGAATACAGAAAAGGTTCAACCCCCACAAATAGGAAAGGAACACAATGACGTATAAAGAAGGCAATGAAGACGCAGATATGCGCCACTTACTGATACACAAGACATGAATCTATACCGTTATTGCTCAAAAGAGTGCACAGCCATATGTAACAAAACCATAAAGAAAGACACTTTGGTTAAAGGGGAGATACACGCGGAGCTGTCAAAACAGCATATCCCATAACCAAAATAAAATGTGTAATTACAAAAATTTCCACTACAAAAGTTATACGAATAGATGGGATAAAGGTCTAAAGTTTCATGTGAGTGAAGTTTCATTCAATAGTCTAAATATTGAGGTCTAGTCTCGAATAGTCTATATGGTGATAAATATTGACCAAAATAGCTAAAAAGATTTTATGAATTTTAGGTGACGATTTTAAAAAAAAAAAATTATCATTGTGATCATTTTTTCAGTTAGTACTTTGATAAGCCTTTGAAAAGAGTTTAAAATATTTCAGATTTCATTAGTCTATCAATAAAATTCAACAAAAAAAGAACTGCATAAAAAAAATTTTGGAACAAATAATAATTATGAAATATTGTTTAATTTAAGGAGGAAATTTTCACTCTTAGAGGGTTTTAATTTATTTAAAACAATTTTAGATGTATTTGTCTTCGACTTTAAATAGGTTTAAATATGTTACAATGATCGACACGTAGGATATTGAACCTAGCATAAGAATTTTCGACGTTTCCACTAATTTTCAAAATGTGATTAATATTAAGGAATATTTTATTCTTTTATTTGTTTTGTGGGGCTTTTCTAAGGTCTTTATGAGCCTTGTAACAATGCGACCATTGCTGATCTATCGTGTTCGCCACCTACTATAATATAGTTCTGCGCTAAGCCTCGTGTCATTTAAGAACCGCAACAAGCTTTTGGCGCCAGATTGTTTTGCCTCCTCAGATTGGAGGTAATGACCACCTAAGTGGGTGTATCTTTTACGCATCAGCGGGCCACACTCGCATATAAGGTACAGGGGAGTTTCCTCTGCCCCTTGGCAGAACCTACACATTTTCATGTCTGGGAGCTTGAGGTTGTACATGTGTTTGTAAAGGCCACAATGCCCTGTGAGCGCCTTCACCAGTATGCGTAGATTGTTCCTATTTAGCGATAGGGCCTCACGGGCAGTCTTACGGTAGTAAGCCTTAATTAGCGTTTTGGAATGATTCAACCCTGGCGTGTTGTTCCAGTGGTAGACGGATTGCTCTAAACATATTTGTTTGAGCATTAGGTTTGCAAGGCTTTTTGGTACGCCACAGCAAGTTTCAGGGCCGTATAACGTTCCCTTTGCTCCCGTCTTAGCAAGTTCGTCGGCTTTTTCATTTCTCTCGATTCCTGCATGGCCGGGAACCCATTTTAGAACTACCCTGTTCTTTTCAGCCAGGAAATTCAGTAGTGATACACAGTTTTTCACTAGCTTTGAATTAATGGTATTCGATGCTAGTGCCATTAGAGCTGCCTTGCTATCCGAGTGGATATAGATACGGTGGTTTGCGTAGTTCTTATGGAGGTTGATATCCGCACATTTAATAATGACGTATACCTCCGCTTGGAATCTGGAATCGTATTTCCCCACGTTTACATTTCTTTCGAAGTTTGGTCGCTCTGCATATATACCGCAGCCTACGTTAAGTCCCGATTTTGACCCATCAGCATACCATTTAAGACTACCGGCCTCCCAGCGTTGCCTTTTTAGCCAGTCGTCTCTGGGCGGCAGTTGCACTGTAAAAAGTTTTCCAAAGTTTAGGAGTGGAAGCATGATGTCTGATACCATGTTGAGGGTTGGAGTTTTACTGACTAAGTCAAGAAGTGATCTTAGTGCTTGTGGGATCCAGTTTGCCTTCTCTCGGGCAGACAGCCTGTACATGCTGGCTTTCGCCACCTGTTGCAAGTGAATTTTTTTAGGGGCGGTAAGTTCAGTAGTGCATCTAGAGCTGCTCCAGGAGTGGAGGATATTGCGCCAATTGTCATGAGGCACGCCGTCCTTTAGATATTGCTTAGTTTCGTAGTCACGGTTTTCTGGTTGGCTTTGTTGCACCATACCACCGAGGCGTACGTGATTATCGGCCTCACAATGGCAGTGTATAGCCAGTGAGAGATCTTGGGGTTATTGCCCCAATTTTTCCCTGCCAGTCTTCTGCTTATACTATATATTAAGGAATATACCAAAATTAGACTTTTCGACCTTTATCTACTTATCCGCATATAATTTCAGCAAATGTGATACTTCATAGTGATGTTTTTCAGGTTTACATGTTGACGACCCTTAATAGAGTGTGGCTATAGAGAACCACCCACACTTACAAATACACATGAACAGGAAGCTATTAAAAAACGACGATAGTCGACCAATCTAAATGACAATCAGTAAAGAAAGGGGCTATTCAACTGTCGTTAGTGAAAGCTACGGTAAATCTAACCCTATCTTAAACGCAATTTATCAGTCACTTCTTCGATATAAAGAGCCCTCGAAGCAACTCTGCGTTTATCGTGGTTGTTTTTACGCAGCCGTGCGTGCGTTTTGAATCATAACAATGTAATTTCGTGTAGACAGACAGAGTAAACAGTGACCGACGAGGGTGGCTTTTTTCGGGTCTCTCTGTATTAGAATGTCTGTGTTTACTCCTTCGGCTAGAACGCGGGCGACGTCCACCGCATTTAATATTAATGTTATCTACGGCACAAAAAATGACCTATGTTCATGCTGACTAATAGTAGAGTGTTTTGTGTAAATTATTCACAGTAAAGGTGTCATATTGAAGAGATAACCGACGCAAAATTCCAATTTTAACCATTTTTCTGAGGTCCACGTAGAAGACAAAGAAGAAGGTAAAGGAAAACAAAACTACCCCATTTCTCCTAATTGATCGCTCGAAATGAATTTTAGAAAAATATAATGAAATGGCCAAAAAACTAAGATCTATCAGACAAAGTTTTAGTTTATAGGTATTTTCCAGAACGAAAGTTGCTTAGGACTTTACTATTATGCAAGGGTAAAAAATTCAATAATAATCTAACAATACTAACGAAACCGAAATAAGGGATTTAGAATTTATATGACGTTAAAAAAATATAAATATATAAAGCATATTTCCCATCAATTTGCATGTATTTTTCGATATTTTTAAAATTTGATATTTTATGCTTTTCTTTGTTATTTTAGCATACAATTTGGGTAAACACTGGGCTCGATTGTGTTTCTTCGTGAACTAAAATCGAAAAATAGTTCATGTGGACGAGACAGGGCAATACGCTAGAGTGAAATGTGAAATGAACGGTTGTCGCTGTTTTTACCCACCAAAGATAAAGCACCTGAATTTAAGACACCACCAAATGTGTTCAAGCTTATTCGGACGAATGTAAGTTTGACAGGTAGTTTTGAAGCGGGAAAATCGACGATCGTTCGTTATCACGTCCCTTCTTATTGGCAATTACCTCCGACTTCGACTTAAATCCTTGTCGACTATAAAATTCGTTTTTGAGCCGTCTTTAAAAACGGTTATATTTTTGATGCGTCTTTGATCCAAACCCCTGAAAAGCCCACAGAATAGGGAATTAATAATGGCTATATTTATGTACTGTAAATAGTGATGTAATTGTATTAAATCTGAGCACCATTCTTTCTTGCAATCAACTATACCTACAGTATCCATCCTTTGGTTTGCAGAAATATACTTGTTCATACAAAGTAACTTTACTCTAAACTCATACAAAGTGGTAACCTTGGTAATGCACACACTGTTGTCAGAGGTTCCAACATAGTAAAAAACTCTTCTGGAACGCATCGTATAAGGGAATGGTATCTAACTGGGCCGACGCATTACACTGAGAAATATAGAATGATGTAATAATACACGAAAATAAGCATGTTTCAACAAGTATTACGTATATAATTTGGACTGTGGTCCATACGTATGTATTACTTGTCGTTTCTGTATATTGATGGTCTATCTGGACGCCGTTCTCTGTGTAGTTAGCTTTGAAACGGTTGTGCGACTTCTTTATATGTGATATGCTCGTTGCTTCATTCCCGCAAGCCTGTTGGATCTTGACACTTAGGTGTCGTCAACTTTTAGTAAAAATTTATACAATTTCGATATCCTTCCATCATTGCAAATCCGTCAGACGCTCACTACACTTTCTTACTCATCGGCCGATTGCCCGAGAATGATGCACCGATATCCCTTCCTACACATTTCCGTGCACAGAAGCACGCTTCCCATGCTTTATTTATTTACGATAAAAAAACAAGGTTGGATATTTCTTGAACAGATTATATGCTTCGGAAATATTGTAAAATATTGCTTACCGAAATTGTTGACTGTATTGGCGAGTGTCAGGAGAGAACTGAATGCCAGAACTCGAGTTAACATCGCGAACAAACAGTGGCTATGGACCACGGGCTTCAACCTGTGAAAGAAACACCAAATAAATCTCAGCAAATATAAAAATCCTAACATAATATTTCCGCACATAAATCACAAGAACATCCTGAAATATCTAAAATACGTGGGGCATAATAATATATCTCTCACGTTTGACCGATCCGTCTGACCTCATTAGTGTCGTGTTCTCGGAGATATAATATGTCACAAAAAGGCGAATGCATGCAACACGCCGTGGCAAATATTCATGGAGCCGGTCAAGCCCTTGGGTTCTATCGTTGCCCCTTTCCAAGTGCCTAGCATCATAAATGCAAAATTATTCCAATCCCTATCGGTATCTCTTTCTCTCCTGGCCAGCGCTTGACCGCTTTCCGTATGCTATATTATAGAGGGAAGAAGTTGTTTTCATACATTTTACAAGGCTATCAAGTCTATTATTTGTTTCTCCTCTCTGGTCGCCGCAACGGCGAATGTGTACAGGGTTGGTTATGTTGATTGTAGCACTTGGTGATTTAGACAAAGAATAGCTTCTATCATCCTATTCTCTGAATTGTATCTAACTCCATAGGTATTGTAGCACAGTGAAAGTCTATTTTTGAAGTACAACCTAATTGAAAGTGCTTTGTTCGAACAAAGTAAAAAGCAGTGCGCAATGCGCATGTGCACTGGACGCAATTACAACGCTATCGTGCGCGTGACCGGTGCACCAGATTATTTATCCGAGACTGTGCTGAATCGACGCAATAATCACTAGGCGGAATATGGTAGGGATGTGCATGATATAGTACCTTATTGTTTGCATAATTCATTTGTGTATTATCATCATTATGCGTCGCTACAAGTGTTTTCAATTTCAAACGGCTTAAACCGCAATAGTCTTCGATTTAAAAAATACATTGCTTTTAACACTTTTTTTATTAACTGGTGACATGAACAATAATATAATCAATAAAAAGCACCCCCGGATAGACGAACATTTGTCTATGATAGCAGACCTTGGTATGTAGATAGTAATTGATAAGCCTAACCAGTTCGAAAAAATAGAATCTAACCGCATTGAATGTTTATTCATATATTTGTATATATTATTACTTATTTTCCACTTAAATTTATTGTATATAATGTAAAGTTTACTTTATTTTTAGCCCTTAATTGCATACATATATATAATTATTTTTTTCTACTTTAAATTTTACTTTAATTTGTGTAAACAACACATTTGTTAGATTTAGAAATATTTAAAATTGATCACCTTCGTCAGTTCGCGAGTTACAAAAATACAGTTGGTATAACACAGCACAGCCAGAGACAGACCTTCTAGGTCTAGTTGGTTGTGCGATTTCGCCTCATTCGGATATGCTAGCATATTTATATCCATAGAGCTATGTTTTTCGCTATTATAATGTTTGTTCTTAATTATTCCTCATGTACAACAGTATGCATGTCCTTGTATTTTTTTGTTCTTGTACGTTATAAATAAATAAATAAATAAATAAATAAATCTAGCCACAAGCAAGAAATATAACATATGTGTTGACGCGAAAGCCATAGATCATTGCCCTGCCCTGAAGTGCAGGTGGATAATTGTTACTCGAGCTGGTTGAATGTAATTTAAGTATACCTAAATAACACACAGGAGAAGTGATATACCCATCCTGATGGCGTACTTTGAACTCGAAATTGAGCCAATGGGAACCAATTACAGATTCTGTCTTGTTTTACCGATGCGCGTGGCCGTTTAGGTGTTGGAAGGGAAAGATATATCATCTCACACCGAACAACGCTTCGTCCTTTTTGAAATATAATCCAAAATTTCTGATGGTAATAGGTGTTTAGCAATCGGCTAGCGGCTAGATGATACTTCAAGTGTCGTCTTCTTTTCGAAACATTCTGAATATTGCCAATCGGTATAGAGAAATCATACCTTGTCATGTTCTCTAGATCAACCGTCGGCAACTGGCAGACCAACTTCTGAATTTGAACAGCGGAAAACTAATCACGTGAAGCGCTATCTATACACAGAGCAGAGGAATAATTTTAAATGTGTATATGCACTATAAATATGAAAATGAAAAAAATATATGATAAGCACTGTCAAAATTACGATTAATATCAACGGAATGTCCATAAAGTACAGTAAAAGGAATATTTGGTAGTTGTAAACAATACATCAAAATTAAAATTTAATTTTCATTTTTATTTTATTTTATTAAATTATTAGTTTACCCTAATTATTTTCGTTTTGTCCCTCAGATTCCCAAATAAATTATTTTTTGTTGTTTATTTTTAAAGAAAATAATAGACACCTATACATGCCTACGTGTATAATATGCAGCGTGTCTTTGTAAATATTGCCATTCTTTCAGAGGGTGATGATGAAACTGAGTTGAAAGTCATCTATATTTTTTTTATTAAGGCATTCGATACTGAGAAATAAAAATAATACACAAAAGTTGAATATTAAGAAAAGGTTTTTCTCGGTGAGAAAGATGAATAGAATAATATTCTGTAAATAAAAAAATGCCTAATTTTCAAAACAGGTTTTCACAAATTCGAAGTCAAAATGGGAAAAAAAACTTTTTTAGTAGGTACCTTATACAGATTCACCCACGGGAAAGAAAGATGGCGTTCACAAGGTTGTTATATTATAATTACTTTAATATGCAAAAAAATATGTTTAAATCGAAAGTTTCCCATAGACTTCATAGTTTCCCATACATTCATCCTGTTATTTTTAAAACAAAAAAAACGATTCAAGCTACTACACTAATTTTCCTCTGCTATTTCTGTATTCAATTTTTAAGTTGGCTTTAAGATAAGCTAATCTATTAATTGCAAAATAAAGAGTCCATATTGTATTCCTATGACAAATCCTAGCTCAAGACGAAGAGTCGTAAGATATACATTTGTGGTTATTGTAATAATATAATATTACATTCATATTTTTTATGTTGTTTTAGTCGTAAAAAATGGCTACTTTTTGTACGATGTCCTGTATATTACATTTAAACAGTACATGTTTAAAGTATTTTTGAACAAAAATTATACAATCAATTCATTGTTTTGTTTTCTCTTCACTATATGGCATGAACAGGTGATAATTTTTAAAGAGATATATTACGATTTGGCAGTTTTCGCAGAATGCGTAATTACGTTTAACTATTACTTAATTAACTAACTTTTAACTTAATTAACTTTTACCACCTTTCAAAACACTGCACATTTTACTGACTTCTGTACATAATAGTGAATGCCGTAGCATATTGGGATAAATGTGGTAAATATTTTACGCGGAGTCATCAATGTGTTTTTGTCGCATCTGTACGCTCGTAGCGGCTTAGGTATAATCAGGCTCCTTGGATTTCATCAGATTTTATTATCATTTTTTCCGCCCCGTGTCGTGTTCCACTTTATCGGGTAGTTAGATAGAGAAATCTCTAACGGCATAGCATACGTAAGCGCTTGTATGTCTGCAATAAATCGCGAGCCAGCTACTGTGGAAAATAACTCGCTTAGCCCATGAAATCATGGAAAACACTTATGTAAATAGCTCTGTCTCTTTCGTGCCACTTTGGCCGCCTGCGCCGCGTAATTACTTTTATTCAGCTCTCTCTTCTTCGTGCCATATTTTGCTCGCCGTGTTTTCGCGACCAAATTATTCATTTCCCCGAGGATGGCGCGCCTCTTGTATTTTGAACATGAATGTATTTTGTCCAAAAAAACACGTTTTAGCATATTTTATTTTCTGCGGTATACCACGGGCGAACAATCGAGGCTAGCTCATTACTTGGCCCCTTGTAAAACATTCAGTCGGAGAATAAACTCAACTTTAGCAGCAATTGTCATTATTAAAAGAAATGACGTTAAATGTGATGTGAAAGACTCCTCTTGTAAAACATTCAGTCGGAGAGTAAACTCTACTTTAGCAGAAATTGTAACTTTTAAAAGATGTGATGCGAAAAGACTCCCCTTGTAAAACATTCAGTCCGAGAATAAACTCAACTTAAGGAGCAATTGTCATTATTAAATTATATAACATTAGATGTGATGTGAAAAGACGCCCATTGTAAAACATTCAGTCGGAGAGTAAACTCAACTTAAGCAGGAATTTTCCGTATTAAAAGGTGTGACGTTAGATGTGATGTCTCTTAATGACTCTAACACTAAATATATGACCTTTCAAATGAAGAAAACTTACGACAAACAAACCCAGCGCAAACTACAAATCCACACATGCAACACTGTCGTTGACGGCAAGCCTTGTACGTGTGCGGAGGTGGAAAGAGTAGATACAATAAAGTACCTTAGGATTAACTCTGGACTATACACTGAATTGGGAAGATCATATCAGGGGTACTGCAACAAAATTGAGAAAACTTGTACATATATTCAAGTCCAAAAGTCAATATTAAGAGTAATACACAAAAAACCCTTCCGGTATTCTTCTGAGAGCTTGTACAATGAATCTAAAGTCCTTGACGTTCGTCAAATATACGCTAAGGTAGTCCTACTCTACTACTATAATCATGACAATTATCAATACACCATAAAGGAACACGAGTAACAACAACCAGACAGCACTTAATCCAAAAAAGAGAACAAGTTTTGCACAAAAACACTTTTATTACATTGCTCCTCGACTGTTGAATAGTGTTTTTCTCAATTCTCAACAAAATGAATAGTGTTTTTCCTGCAGGATTGAAATCTAGGAATAGTCACGGCGTAAAGAAAAACCTAACTAAGTTACTTTTGACTATGGGTCGACAAGAAACGGAGACATTAATAACATATATATTAAAATAGAGCACGATTTCGGAGATATATGTAGGTATATATATATATATATATATATATATATATATATATATATATATATATATATATATATATATATATATATATATATATATATATATATATATATATATATATATATATATATATATATATATATATATATATATATATATATATATATATATATATATATATATATATACACTTTAGGGTTTTTGGTTAGTAAAAGGGATAGAGTTGAGTACCTTAGCCGAACGTTTCGGAGCCCGTGGCTCCTTCCTCAGCGGCGAGAAGAATACTGGCATCCGCTGCTGTCACCAACGGCTACCCGCTTTTCTTCTGTGGTACTGGGAGAATGGTGATTTGGCGGGATGATAATGTGAATTTAAATTAAAATGGTTTAATTTTGAATTTAAAAAAATACATATTTTTTAAAATTTTATTAACAAAATATATTTAAAATAGTTGTAGCGCATGTGTGTTAAAAGTGTTTGAACTACATATGTGTGGGGAGGTGAGTGTGTGTGAGTATGTGTGTTGGATTGTGTGGGTGTGTGTATGCGATGAATATGTTAATTTCGTTTTGATGTGTGTTAATAATGGAACACTCAGTGTTGGACGTTTAGTCCGCACCCCTGGCAAGCTCCTAGTACCCATATATGTCCAAGTTCCCACGTTTTAAGTTTTATTTCCGGTGTATTTTCCGGGAATGCCCTAATAACTTTCACAGTGAAACACTCATCGAAGCTTTTGCCATGCGATCGCGCGTGGGTGGGGATTGGAAGATTTGATACGACTCAATCTTCGCATGAATAATCATCGTTGCTCAGCCAAAGGAGGCGTATCAAATCTTCCAATCCCCACCCACGCGCGATCGCATGGCAAAAGCTTCGATGAGTGTTTCACTGTGAAAGTTATTAGGGCATTCCCGGAAAATACACCGGAAATAAAACTTAAAACGTGGGAACTTGGACATATATGGGTACTAGGAGCTTGCCAGGGGTGCGGACTAAACGTCCAACACTGAGTGTTCCATTATTAACACACATCAAAACGAAATTAACATATTCATCGCATACACACACCCACACAATCCAACACACATACTCACACACACTCACCTCCCCACACATATGTAGTTCAAACACTTTTAACACACATGCGCTACAACTATTTTAAATATATTTTGTTAATAAAATTTTAAAAAATATGTATTTTTTTAAATTCAAAATTAAACCATTTTAATTTAAATTCACATTATCATCCCGCCAAATCACCATTCTCCCAGTACCACAGAAGAAAAGCGGGTAGCCGTTGGTGACAGCAGCGGATGCCAGTATTCTTCTCGCCGCTGAGGAAGGAGCCACGGGCTCCGAAACGTTCGGCTAAGGTACTCAACTCTATCCCTTTTACTAACCAAAAACCCTAAAGTGTATAAAAATACAAAATTTTCAATAAAAAAGTATATATATATATATATATATATATATATATATATATATATATATGGGTCATTCCGTCCTTTCGTGCAAAACAGGCGATTCCGCGGAGCAAATTTTTTTTCTTGAATTTTAGATTTATTGATATTTAATATAATTAGGACCTCCTAGTAAAGACATTTATGTGGGAGGCACTTTGGTACATAGTGTACTTTACTAATAAATGGGCGGAGGGTAATCACGATCGGGATGGTAATGAAATTTGCCAAGAAGGTTAGGTTAGGTTAGGTTATTGATATTTAATATAATTAGGACCTCCTAGTAAAGACATTTATGTGGGAGGCACTTTGGTACATAGTGTACTTTACTAATAAATGGGCCGAGGGTAATGACGATCGGGATGGTAATGAAATTTGCCAAGAAGGTAATGATACGTCAAGGGATGGTAATGACACTAGCCTGGAAGGTAATATTAGCTGAGGATGGTAATGACATGTGATATAGAAATAACATCAGTAATTTATTGTTTCTTTAAAAAATATTTTTATTAAAAAAATCCATAACCAAAACCAACATTAAAAGTTATGAAGCCTATTTTTAAAGCGGCCACTAATGAACTAAATCATGTAAGAAATTTTAAGAAATCTTTATTATTCTTTTTCGCATTACATGAATTACATACAAAACATATTATTATAATTCTAGAAACATAAAGTATGGAATAAGAAATAGAAAATAAAAAATATAAAATCTTGAGATCTACTTTCCTTGTAAAATCAAT
Organism: Micropterix aruncella; assembly: GCA_944548615.1. Lineage (NCBI taxonomy): Eukaryota > Metazoa > Arthropoda > Insecta > Lepidoptera > Micropterigidae > Micropterix > Micropterix aruncella. The sequence continues at coordinate 23,514,781 of OX155952.1, read as the reverse complement.
AGACTTTTGTGCTCTTGTACTTTTGTAACTTAGTAGAACTTCACGGAATCTAGTACCAAATGTAAGCTTTATGCTCTAATACTCAATCAAAAAAAAATCTTTATAATATAAAATATCTAAAAGTCAAAAAAATAAATCAGTTACTCTAACCCTATTGTAATCTATCGTGACTCGAGCATCAATGTTATCTCGCTTAAAACTGCTTGTAATAATAATGCAACAAAACTCTATACTGAAAATATAGGAAAACTTTTCTTACTAATCGTAAGATAAAATGGAAATTATAATATCTTGAGATCAACGCTTTTATTTATAATTTTAATCAGGAAGATTTTAAAATGAATATTTTCCTCGTCTAGTAATGT